>MU277225.1:9527-45948 GCA_022160305.1 Artomyces pyxidatus | reverse complement strand
ACTGTTGCTAGGCAGAAGTCAGGAACATTGAAAGGTACCGGCGCATTAAGAGTATAAGCTCATTCCGTCGATGTATCGTCGGCAATTGTTTGTAGCAACACTTCGGAGCCGGTCTTCTAGACGAGGTGCATATTAAGTAAAATATATAAGTTGTCTCTGTCGGAATCTGGTCGAGAGAGTACGCTGATTGATGGGGTCCCCCATACTATTCTTGGGCGACCAAATGGCCATGAGAGAGTGAATTCCACTGCTGTGGGCAGGAGATTCGTCGGAACATTTGAAGCGTTTACGGGGACTATAAAGTCGTAAATGAGCTCATCAAGGCAGCGATAAGCAGCGAAGAGAAGCCCGTACCTTGCAGGTGCTCGTTGTTCTTATGTACTTCGTGAACATGTCGTGGATGCCATGACCACCGACGTCGCTATGCAAACCAAACCGAGCACCGCTTACCCGGGCCGCGCAGTCAGCATCATCCGGACAACCGGCTCGGACATACGACGGGCGACTGCAATACTGGAACGACCATATACCTGCCATGGTCGCCCAAAATTGAGACAGATGCGCGAGTTGAGGTTTTACTTGAAGCGACGCCTTCAGCGCCTGGAAGCTCAGATCTCAGAATCAACTCGCCCAGGGTGTTCATGCTCAGAGGTCACGATCGACCGGGAAAATTGTGGAGGAAGATCATTTCTTGTCAGCACTGCGTGCCGGTCCGCCATGGTAATCCAACGACATGATTCGAGATTACTGCTGGCCACCCACCGACTCCCACGTGGTCATTCCTCTTTCGTATTCTTCAATGACTCCTCCGCGCTCCATAAATATAAAAATGTCTCCCAAAATCCCGAAATTTAACTGATGTGGTGATCAGCGACACCGCATGGATATCATAAGGGAAGGTACTCACGCAGAAGCCTTGGCCGCCTTGGACTTCTTCGACGCCTTCTTGGATGCGGACGCGTTGCTGGAGCCCTTGGACGCCTTAGACTTGGAGGACTTGGCGGACGCGGTCGAAGTGGACGCCGCTGCGGATGCAGACGACGACGATGCGTCCGCTGCCGACGCGTCCGAAGCGGAGGAAGAGCTGGAACCCCCGACGGCGGCGTCGATCTCAGCGGGCGTGGCGTCGGGCACGAGGAGCTTCTTGGTGAAGATGCAGCCGGCCTTATCGTTTGCGTCGCTGCAGCTGTTGCCGGCTTCGGTGTGGTCGTCGTCGTTGCCGGGGGCAAACGTGCCGGCCTTAACCGCGTCCTGGGGGTTGCCACCGACGGCCTTGATCTGCTTCGCGAGCGCGAGCGTCGAGGCTTTGTTGATCGCCGCCGCATTGGGGGACGCGGGGTCCTGGTGCTGCTGGATGGCAGCGATCTCGGGGTTCACTGCCTTGGTGCTGGTGCACTTGTTCGAGGGCGCGCCGACCTTGGGGGTGTTGCGCTCGAGAGCGCGGAAGGTCAGGGCGTCCACCATGCCTTGGACATCTTTGGCGGCCTTGGCGTTGGTGAACGCCTGGTCAGCAACGTTCTGCTGCAGGCAGTCAGGGTCCTATAGACCAGCAAGTCGTTAGACGCCGCCTCGCAAGACAGTAGACCAGATGAACGTACGGTGGTCTTGCCGACGCCACGGATGGCTGCCTTGTTACCAAGGAGAGCGGAGACCACCTTGAGCTGGTTGGGGTTGTTCTTGCTCAAGGTCTTCTGGACGGAGTCCAGGATCGCCTGGTGAGAGTGCTCTGATCACACAATTACGTCAGTAAAAGACAATGAAGTTGCGCAGGATCTGGCTTACCCTGGGGAACCTCACGCCTGACGGGAGCGGCGCTGACCGAGACAGAGAGGGTGAGGAGGGCGATGAACAGAGCGGTGAAGGAGCGCATTGTGAGAAGTAGAGAGGGGAAGTTGAAACGGAAAGTTAAGGAAGGTTGGAATTGAAAGGACCGCCGGGGACTGCAGTAGCAAACATGTTAGTACTCAACAAAAGGGATGCCGACGGGCACTAAGCAAGTGGACTGACCTAAGAAGATGAACTGAAAAGCAACAAGAACCTGTCTTGGCTTGCGTAGAAGTGATCCAAAGATGGGGAGTTCGGATGAGGTCTGTCCGTGGGGCAGCAAAGGTTTTTATACATTTCCAGCAGCACGCGACGACTCAGGATCATCCAATGAGATTAATTGGTTGCGTGGCAATTATGTTGTTGCCAGATCGCCCAAGGATACCGATACCAACGTTCATGATCGCACCCAGTCTCGCCTCGTGTACGGTCGGGTCACCAGGTACCGAGCCGCAAGGTGCAGATTATTGTGCGGTATCTGTCACCGCCTTCGCCGATCTTTCTGTGCGCTTTCAGCGAATAGAGGACATGGACAACGCCTGGAGACTCACCAGTATTTCGAACGCTCAGGCAGACTGAAGAGTCAACGCTAAGACTGTCCAGCTTCGGAGCCAGACGACGGGTGAGACCAAAAATCAGTCTGAGATCCATACGACCATGTCACAATGACTTGTAAGCCGGCGTCGTCAGAAATAGTCGGAACGCCCGTCAGACGACGGACATGATGAGATCTGAGACACTAGTATCGAGAGAGAGTGTGCGCGACGCGCGTTGCTGACCCGACCGGGAACGACAATCTATAGGTTCATTCAGACTGATACGGTACAGTCCCCGCGGGTGCAAAAGTATAGTGATGGAGAGTTGATGGCTCTTGATGGACTCGGCCTTCGGTGGGCCGGAAACAAATGGCCGCGCGGAAGTATCGCCGTAGTTTAGATACCACCGCGAGAGAGCACCTGCGGTTTTTTCACCCTGTGGAGTTCTGATACCAATGGGAGGAGCCAAGAGTCAACCCTACCGGTAATTCAACAGCGATGTCATTCGCACAGCAGACTGTGTCCGATTCGCCCGACAGCGATTGACTACACACCTGTAGCCATCAGATGGGGACGATGCAAGGGTAACGAATGCCAAGACTTTTACATCGGTACCATTTTGATCAGACAGAAGACGGCGGAGGACACCGGCCACATGCGGCGCTTGTGATATCATGACAGGATGTCTATTATGGGCCGTGGGCCATGGCGGCGCGCCTCAAGTACACACTCAAATCCGTGCCATGACAGGTGGCTCTTTTGATTCGCTGGTATCCTTCTTTGTGAGCGCATGGACGTCTTGTTCTAGAGGGTTCGCGAGTGAGTGGGTCAACACACCGGACGTCCTCAATACGCCCAAGACTCACGCATTCCCCAGACGAATGATCGGAGATCGAGAAACTCTATAATACGCATGAATAGATGAACCTCGTTGAACATATACAGGTGGGCGGATGACGAACCGATGTGTAGGCCGTCATATATCTTCTTCGCCTCTGCCCGGAGTCGAGACAGGTCATCCTTGCTCGCGGAAGCCTCGGACAACGCCTTGAGATCCTTCTCAACAGCCTCTATGCGCCTGACGTGCGCCGAGATCTACAGCGAACATGCGGCAACCTCTCTAGCTTGCAGAGAACTGGCGCACCTTTTCCGTACTCAGCTGAAGCTCCTCCACGCTTGCTTGCAACGCGGCGGACGCTTGTTTGTACTCATCCAGCAGCCTGTATGCAGCGAAGGACGATGCGAGAGAAAAGCCAAATAAGAATCCAATGATACTGCAGACACTTAAGTTCAGTTTCCCGAATCTGGTTCGCTCGTGCCCTCCCTACGCACCCTCCGCGAATACCTCCGACAGGTTTCTTCTGCAAAGGAGCGACGCCAAGATTCGGACTTGCAGCTTCTCGTAAAGCTGATGTTGTGGAGATAAAGCGAGGGTGCGGTTTCGA
Organism: Artomyces pyxidatus; assembly: GCA_022160305.1. NCBI lineage: Eukaryota > Fungi > Basidiomycota > Agaricomycetes > Russulales > Auriscalpiaceae > Artomyces > Artomyces pyxidatus. The sequence goes on along the minus strand of MU277225.1, from coordinate 42,143 downwards.
GGCTTGACGGGCAACCGAGGCAATGCGGCGCGCCGTGAGTGAGGAGGCCATCGTGGACGTTGTCCGAGACTTGCTGTTGGTCGCCCGCACTGCGCGCTGTCGTCGTCGGCTGTAAGAGGTAAGTAATTCCCATCACGTGCGCGCGACATGCCGGGCCGGGCGGGGCCGGACGCACGCGCGTCGCGCCGATCTTTCGCGATCCCTTGAGATCCCAACAGCTCTCAGCGAGAAATTCTTGAACACCTAGAGCGTCGTGCGAGGAGACATGAACACCTGTGCCAAGAATCTAGTGGTCAATGAGCGTACTGACGCGTATTGACGCGTTCGCTCTTCCCCTGCCCAACCATCAGAAAGAAAGGCCTGTCGACCCGCTGGTCGACCTCCGATCCAGCCAACATCAGGCGACACCTTTCGTTTCTAAGTGATGGCTTTCTCGTACTTTGAAGCCATGGCACCGGAGAGCGGTAGCTGTCGTTTATGTCCCATCATATCGGATCGAACGAGAAGCATCAACTGCTATTTAACGTACATATGAACCCTTTGATCCAAGGGCGGGGTACGACCACATATATCTTTATGATCACTTACGAGACAAAGCTGCACCCTGGGCGCAGCTTCGGGTGAGGATCTCATTCGTGCGGCAGCGCGCCGGATGCAATCTAGAGAGCTACAAACCCTGGAGGGTCGGAAGAATGCAGTAGGGGGGATACAGCATTGGTCATGGACTTCGGCGCCCCTCTGGACGATGCCAAAAAATGCCATAATAACACAGGTCTGCTACAAGACAGGGTGGAAACGAACACAGCGGTCGACAGGTAAGTCTCACTTTATATTCCACTTGGCCACTGCCGCCTGGAGAAGTTTCGACATGTCCTCCTTTGCCTGCTTCTTCGCGCTGTCCGTGATACCGTCCAGCGTGTCAAGCGCAGCAGGGGACGTCAGCAGCGGGTCAAACTCCAACATATGTCCGTCTCGCGTGGGCACGGCGACGCGAGCAGCCAAGTGTCCGGAAGACGAGCTCCCGAGTTGTGACAGCGGCTTTCCTGTTTGAGAGCCCGAGCGCGAATGTGTCGACTGTGACGAGGGAAGGAGGTTCGTCTGAGAGTTGGATCGCGAGTGCAGTCCGCTGGACGATGGGCGGATGACGATACTGTTTGTCCTGCTCAGCGTCCGTGTCCGGGGGGCACGCTCCTCCGTGACTGGATCCGCAGGCGAGTTTTCCCCAGCGAGCCAGTCCAAGCCGAGCTCGTACGGATTCGTTAGCGGCGAGCCATTGACGCTGAGCATGCTCTCGTCCTTGCGTGGCCAACGTGGTGGATATGCAGGGGTTTTGGGAAGAGTGGGATTGAAAGTCGCGGTGGATGGGGGACGTGTGGCACGAGTTTGGTGAACAGATGAAGAGGCGGTGGGTTTCGCGGGAGACACGGGGCGTGAAGGCGGCCGGGTTGGCAAGCGAGTGGCTTTGTGCGGGCTGGGAGACGGAGCCGCGGAAGGCACTCGTCGGAAATTGCGAGACTACAGGCAATCAGGCGCCGAATGAACGGCATCGTGGGGAAACGTACTGTTCCTGGTGTTGTCGCACTGGGGACCCGCGAGCGCGACGCCGCAGTGCCAGCCGAAAAGGGGGGTCTCTTCTGTGGTGACATGGAAGTCATTCGCGCTGGAACGTGTCATTCAGACAGATAGCATGACTATGACGCCTGGTCGCTCACCGTTCTTGGGCGCTCTCGCCGTGTTTGCCTCGTGCCCTCCACCCGTGCTGGATCCTTCTCCACGACTGTCGTTATCTGCCTCGGTTGTCGCAACCCACTTCCGCTTCATCGCTGTTCTATCAATTGGGGCAACATCGACCCCCAGCTTCTCCTTCTGCAGGCCGCGCAGACACGCCTGGATGTCACCGTTGTACTTGTCACCGAATTCGGCCATAGTCACGCCTCGCACAAGGTGAGGTATGTAGGCGATCTGCCGTTCATGGCGGTTTCGAAATCCAGCAAGGGTATCGGTAAGCCATGATTCAAGCTGGCGCGTTCGATGTGCGACTGTGGTGGGTGAGGTTAAGATCCATCATCTAGAAAATGAAGATCAATGTACCTTCGATATCGAGATTAGCTAGAAGTTGCTGCTTCTCCTCCGGAGTAAATCTTCTTTTGGATTGCGCGGCTTGCATCTTGCTTGTTGTTCACGAAACACGGTCGTTCACAAGTGAGAGAGGCGGGATGAAGTTTCAACTGCAGAAGAGAGCGCCAGGTCGACGCGAGTCACGGGATCGTGGCGCGTCAAGATTTCGATGCACGTGATCACTGCCCCGCGTCCAAAAATCGTATCACTTCGAGTGCAACGGGTTTAACTTTTCGTCTCACCACCATCCCCTCCACACAGAACAGACTATCTCCCATCCCTTTCTCGCACTTCAGAAACTCGTAGCAAATCTACTGGCAGACCCCAGTGCCCGCAACATGTCCAGCGCACGAGAAGTATACCTCGTCATCGGTGGCAGCGGTTTCTTGGGCCGAAACATCGTTCAGGGCTTGCTTGACCGGGGAGACTCCCTCGCGGTCTTTGACATCGTGCAGCGGTACGACGATGTTCCGTTCTACTCGGGTGATATCAGCGATGAGGTACAAGTCTCGCAAGCAATTCAAAAGGTGAGCGATTCGCGTTGCCAGGATAGTATAGCTGCTAATCTCGTTCAGAGCGGTGCAACATGCATAATCCATACTGCATCACCCCCGCACGGAATTGAGGACCCTGCTCTTTATTGGAAAGTCAACGTTGAGGGCACGAAAGCTGTCATTGCCGCAGCTATCGCCAACAAGGTCACAAAATTCGTATATACCAGCTCGGCCGGTGTCGTCTTCAACGGAGAAGACCTGGTGGACATAGATGAACGACTTCCCTTCCCTGACAAACCTATGGACCCGTACAACGAGTCCAAAGCGAAAGCTGAGGAACTCGTCCTGGCTGCCAACGGTTCGGGAGGTCTCCTTACGGTCGCATTGCGGCCCTCGGGCATCTTCGGGTATGCAATCACTCAACCCTGTCTCCAAAAGTGAAGTTCTGATGATCTGGCAGACCCGGAGACCGACAAGCAGTCGAGGGCATCGCCAAAGTCTTAGAAGAAGGCAAGGCCCACTTCCAGATCGGTGACAACACAAATCTCTTCGACTGGACATATGTTGGCAACGTCGCTTACGCACACATTCTTGCCGCCGACAAGCTCGTTCCTCCCACCCCTAAAAAAGAAGCGGAGATCCAGGAGATGCTCGACTTCGCACTGCCACCCATCGACCTCACGCTCGAAAGCCATCGCGTGCCCACTTCAAAGGCGCGCCCTCTCGGGCCTTACGTCGACCGCCCTGAGGACGCCGACGCACTCCTCTCCAACTTTGAACACGGCACTGTTGCAGAGAAGCGGACTGTCGCGCGTACACGATTTGACCAACTCTCTGACAACTCCCGGGAACGCGCAACGAGCGACCCCTTGCAAGTCGCAGGTCAGGCATTCTTCATCACAAATGGGGAGCCAATATACTTCTGGGACTTCCCTCGGGGGCTGTGGCGCATGCTGGATCCAGAGCACTACCCCTACCGCAGCAACATCGTTCTGCCGAAGACTGTGGGCTTCGTGCTGGCGACGTTCTCCGAGTGGTGGGGTTGGCTGTCGGGGAAGGAGCCGACGTTCACGCGGTTCCGCGTCACGTTCACGTGTGCGCACCGATATCACAACATCGAGAAGGCGAGGCGGGTCTTGGGTTACGAACCGCAAATTGGGCTCGAGGAGGGTATGAAGAGGACGGTCGAGGTAAATCCCATTCGTCTCATCGACTTCAGCTTCGCTAATTCCCTCTAGTGGTTAAAGTCTCAGCCACCAAGGAAGTCATGACGGCGTTCACTGACTTGTCTTATCAGTTTTATTGTGATACCCCGTACTCTTTGCGTATACTACTCGACCATGCTTAGTCACACCTTATCTCGGACACACATAGGCTACCCCTTGACGTTGACTTGCGACTTGTTTAATCAAGTAGGTCAAGGATGAATCTAAGCCCTCTCCTATCTCAAGATGTCCGAGATGTCCCGTCCATGCCGAGTCGGACCATGATGCATCATCGTGTCTCTCCAGCCATTCCAATCGAGAAGAAGAATTTCTCTCACTGCCCCCGCAACGTCCGTCATGCACACCGTCATCGCGAGATGAATCATGTACCGAATCGAAGATGAACCTACAACGATTGCTCTGATTCTGCGACGATACAAGACTCAACATTCCATCTGCATATTCACGAAAGGAGATAAGCCAAGATCGGATGGTATGCGGAGGATGAGCTCCGGCAGGAACCTTTGACACAACGTCTTTGGAAGGCATCTGTGGTCGTTGATCCTGTATAAAGAAATTGGTGAGCTGCTGAACGAGTCGAAGGTCAAATTCAACCGCGGAGACAGTGACAGTGCCAGCATCAAGGTGGCAGCGCTTATCCTCAAACAAGGGTCCCTTGCATTGCGATACGTAGAAATCGACCAAGCGCATGTCATACATCCAATACACCAATGCAAGCCGCTCGACAGATCGTACCATCTCGGTCGCGGACAAGCACGAGCATTTCTCCCAGATGGAGTCTGGATACGTATGTGAATCAAGAAGATGGAAGAGATCGGTGTCGACGCACATTTCCGCCTGTCCGTGGAGCTCGAAGAACCGAGTCGCAGCAATAGCTCCGATGCCGTGGCCCTGACCTCTCGAAAGCGAGAAGTTTCCGCTTGTGACGTATCCAATAATGGCATCTTCGGAAGGGACTACGGCCGAGAGCTTTACAACATTGGATTAGGCAGCCCGTCACGGTATAGATGCTCGACTCACTTCAGTCTCTCCGGGTACGTCGTCGAGTAAGGCACCCGCCAACCGCTTCCTGCTGTCTTCGACTTTCTTCCATGCCAATGCCTGTCGATCGTCCAAAGAATAGATGATTGCAAGATCGTCAGGACATCCCCTTCCCAGTGGACTGATACGAACGGGCACAAGGGCCCCCTTCAACAATACCTCCGCGCTCGCGTTCGTGCCAAGAGGCGCCATCCCGCGCTTCGCCCGCAGCGCGTTCATCTCGAGCCAGAGGCCGCCGCCCGCGTTGAACATCTTCGACACCCGTCCAAGGATCGTACGCACGTCCGGTCCGCGCAGCAGCCACGTCCTGACCGCCCGCAGCGCGTCCTGCACCTCGTCGCGCTGCGTCGACACGAGACCGTCCGCGCCGTCCTCCTCCGCAGGGGGCAAGCCCAGGACGCCTCGCCAGTCGGGCACCCACGGGCTCCGCGTTCCCAGCTTTTCCCAGTTCGGTCGCTTCGCGGGAGGCTTCTTGTCCCACCGCTCCTTGTCCGCTTGCATGCGCTCGTCCGCGTGTTGCTTGTAGGCAGCGCTGCCGGGGAAGTCGCGGGGGAAGTACGGTACGCCGGCTTCGAAGGACTGGTGTGCGCGCTCGCGCTGCCCGCCGACGCGCGTGCCGGTGTAAATCAGGGAGTTCAGAAATGGCATCGACCAGCCTTGAGGGACGATTAGCGTCCAGCCGTGCATGCCAGTTTCGATATCGTTCGTCTGTTGCTGGGGTCCTGAGGCGTCCATGATTGCGGTCGATTGCACAGAGCGTTGGATCAGAAGGATAGGAACTCGATTATCTGGTCGTGTAGGGGTTAAAGGTGTGCTGGGAACGACATTCTACCGGTGACCAAGAAGTCAGATATCAAGAGGTTTTGAAGCGTTGATGTCCTGACCTGTGCTCTCCGAGCATCGAGCTCTTTCTTCTTGAAACGCGGAACTCTCAAGCTGTGACGAAGCGTCTCGTCCCAAATCTGACCCTGTGCTAGGACGGTCGTCGGGTAAGCCAAATACGACGCCGAAATGCTAGGTAGTGCATCTTTGTTGACATGAGGCTTGGCGTTTTTGGGAGGGAAACTGGGCAGGCCAAGTGAGTTCGCGCTTACATATATGTGGCCACGCCGAAGAAGCTCACTTCAGGCGAGGGTCCATCACCGTGAAACCAATGATCATGTTACTTGGGACAGATCCGGTAGTCTGGAGATCAGATAGAGAGGACCAGAACTGTAAAGTCCGAGGGGAATTGTCAGTACATGAAAGACTGGTTTCAAGAATTCCCCACTTTCTTGAAATCATCTCGTTTGTCTGTGAGGAGTGGGGTCAGAGCGCCTTTAATGACTTGGCTTGACTTCGGACCCATTATCTCGAAAACGTTGACCGCGTCTCGCAAATCGAGGATCATAACTTCATAGACTTTGCCGGCATGCTCTGGTATACGCCGCAAATCCTCAAGGGTGAGGGATATAGCCGTCTTCAAAGTCCAAAGTACCTCCTTGAAGATTGTTGGGTGACATCGGACCCAGACCTTCCGGACCTCATTCCCAGGCAGGTTTACTGGCGCGGCTTCCGGCTCTGTATTTGAGAAATTTTGTGTGAATACCTCTTCGACGCCGCGACGCACTTCCACACCTTTTCCCTTATTAGATTTCTTGCGTCTTCTCTTACTGGTATTTTCCTTATTACTATTGAGAGGCTGACTGCTATGCTGAGTAGTGGCATCCGGTGTTGAAGTAGCCGTCAATGCTTGCCAGATAAGTTGTATGGGCCCGATGTACTCGAACGGGTACGAATTCACCCCATACAGTGACGTCTCACAAGCACGGACTCCCGTCAAAAACCTGAGACACAATGCATGAGATCGCAGATCACTGGAGAACGGCGGATGTTACCTTTTGGCACCTGGCCCTTGCCCTTGGAGATCACAGCAACTCTCCAGGAGAGTTTTGAGCACATGCTCTGGTCCGCTTAGCTCGATTAATCCGTAGTACGAGGCGTCATGAAGGATAGAACCATGTACGGAAGCGCGATGAGATGGCCTGAATGATTTTTCAGTTGGTTGGACCGCCTGTGAAAACATCACCACCAGGGCCACAGAACTGCACAATGCATACGTACTAATCTATATCCCCACATATTTTCCATCTTCATTCGCTTTGCGTGCCACAGGTGTGATTCGAGCCATTTCTTGTCCTCTACATGAATATGGTTCGGCTAAGTGAAACTCGAACCAAGGATGAATTCTCTTACGCTGGCGCTTCAAAAAGGTAATGCTTCGAGGCTCCTGTCTTGCCTTACCTCGCCTCGGGTGAGACCTTCCCAAAGCTTTACGGCGCATGGGATCCATCTTGCAGCATATGTGAGACATGGATGCGCGAGTACAAAGCAATAAAACAATGTAAATTACCTCTGCTCGAGACTTTTGTCGCAATCGTGAGGGTACGCGACGAACATCATGACTCGCCGCTCGACGCCGAAGATGCCTTGGGAGCTCTTGCCATGCTCGGTGGGTCGACCCGGATCTGGACAGATGCGCGTTATGAAGGGTGGCCAGTATCAACCAGCCAGGTTTTCTCACTTTGCATTCTTCATCGCTTGCTGCATTGCCTGGATCTCGAACGCACGGGACTAATGTGGTATCAAAGTTCAGACGTTGTCGTGGAGCGTGAAGAGACAGAAGTGTACCTCCGCGAACTTCTCTACATCGATGGAGCTTGGTAGACCTTTCATACCTTGAGGTAGAAGTAAGAAGATATCTCGACCTATTTAGGGAAGGCGCACTGGCCACGTACTATCGATCCTGACTGTCTTAGATGGTCCGCCCGCTGGCGTTGGCGCCGTCGAGGTAGACGCGACGGGTTGTTGAACAGCTATGACGGTGCGCGCGTTGCCCGTCTTCATTTTCTTTGTTTGGCGACCAGAGGTTTCCTCCACCGGTGGATCGCGAGGACGCTTGGGCGGCATTTTGAGGGCATGAAAAGCGGAAGCAGCGGGTCTCGGATCGTTGTGTTTCGAAACGATGCAGACGACCCTTACACAGCGATCGCACTAGAAAGGTTAGTGGTATTAGCGTCGTATATGTACGAGAAAAAGACTCACTAAAACGCGCTTGCAAGGTGGTTGTCCGAGTTGAATCAAGCCAAGTTCGCCGCGACTCGCGTTGTCCGTGGCGCGTCCAAGTCGTGGCTGTGGCGCCGGCGGCAAGACACGGTCCGTTTCCCCGGCCGGCCGGCCGATTCCGACCCCGGTCGGCAGACCTCCGTCCTCCGAGACACGCGTAACCAGGCTCAACCGAAGCTCAAGTTGCTCAACAAAGCCCAACGTCCTGAAAGTCTCCTGCGTACAGACTAACTCCAGAAGAATGTCCGCCTACTAGTAAGACATACACTGGGCATAACATGTAAGCATACAATCGCAGCTCCGACCATGAAATCAATTGTTCTGTGACATTTCTGTTGTCAGAAGTCTTCCCTTGTATGTAAATTTATGGATGTTCGAGAAGGACACTCAGCGGACCGTTCGTCTTCAACGTTCAACCTCTGACCTGCCATGGACAACATGTGGGACATGGACAGAGTCATGTGTTTTGACGATTGAATGGCTATATCTGCGTGCTGAGGGACCGTCGCAGTGCATCACACCCCCGCTATGCTGAACTCTATCGCCATCTTCGTGCTATTATTTTGCTCTGCGAGTGCATTGTCTCCGAATTTTCTGCCTTGTCAGCTACTCAAGGGTTTAGACGAAGATCCGTTGACGGACTGTCCTCCTGGCACCCTGTTCGTGTCCTCGGCCGATCCTCGGGCCCGCTTTTCGGATGTGCAGACCGCCGTCAGGTCCTTGTAAGTCATCGCTGTGTAATGTAACTATTCTACCTTTCTATCACAAAACATGCAGACCTGAAGAAGGTAGCTACACCATCCTCATCGGGGCTGGCGAGTACAACGAAGTGGTGAACGTCACGAGGGCGAGTCCCCTCACCCTCCTCGTACGCTTGACGGCGATGTTCGCATTCTGCTTTCGCCAGTGATGCTTGATATTATCAGGGACAGCTGGATCCCAAAACAGCGTTCGAGTCGTCTGCGAATGCGTCGACGCGGAACCTCGTACACATCTGGAACAACGTCTTCGTGCAGACTGGCATGGATGACGCGCAGTCCGCCGTGCTCACCGTTGCCCCATCCTTCAATGCTTCATTGATAGGCGCAGGGCCGACGGGTGCGCCACTTCAGCCGCTGTTCGGCAACACGGACTTCAAGGCGTATAACATCGACTTTGAAAATCGAGCGGTGGGTAGATGAGCGGACGTGTCAAGCCTGATGTAACTCAAGCATTATTATCAGGCGAATTTCTCAATCTCACAGGCTCTTGTCACTGACATTTCGTACGCGAACGCATCTTTCTATGGATGCACCTTCGCGAGTTATCAGGACACTTGGTACACAGGACGCAACGCTAGTACCTACGTGGTTGACAGCATCGTATTCGGACAAACTGATTGTGAGTCTATGATAGCCGGTGGTGGCACAACCTCGCATTTACATGCGCTTGCATCAAGACTTGTTTGGATTCGGAACAGCGTGCGTCCTACATTCCTTCCCAGATGAAATTTCAGTAATTAAGCGCGGGTGTAGTTGGTTCCAGAACGTCGTGCTCGCGAACCGTGCATGCGGGGGTGGAATAGCAGCTTGGAAGGGAACGAACCTCAGCGACGCTCCCGGAAACCGCTATGGGGCTTATATTGCCAACTCCAAGATCATACGGGTATGCTTGATCCCAAGATTCTTGACCAGGACTTGACCAGGACTGACGCATGGATACCTACTTATGCAGTCGCCTGATGCCAATGCGACTACAGTCACCACGGGAAAGTGTTTTTTGGGTACATCAACCACTCTATCTCAGGATAGTACTCCGACTCACATATGTCGATCAGGACGCCCGTGGAATGACCTGGCGACGACAGTCTACTTGCGCACTTTCATGGATGATAGCATTGAGCCAGCGGGATGGACTCCGTTCGATAGTGCCAGGTATGCGAGCACCACATCTCTATTATGATGCCCATCGCTCAACCTCACATTCCCATCGCTAGACCAGTGATCATGAACACGACCTTCTACGCAGAATTCAACTCCACAGGTCGGTGAGGCTTGGACAGCCGGATATTGTCACTGATCCCGCCGTTTCAAAGGGCCCGGAGGTAACACGACAGCCCGCGTCCCGCTAGACCATATTCTGACCGAGAGAGAGGCTCGAGCATACACCATCGATGGCGTATTTCTGGAGAGACCAAAGTGGATCGACTATGAGTATGCGTACTGAGAAATGAAGCGAAGACTTACCATCTTACTGTCGTGTACTTCACCGTCGTTTCGCCATTTGCATGGTGAGGTTATCTATGTACATCTGCAGCGTTGCGTTGCCGGATGTGAGCTTGTCTGCGTCTTTCTCGACGGCCTTGACGCGCTCGAGAAGAACTGGAGGACATTAGAGTCAAGTTGTCTACGGAAAGAATGACGCCAATAGAAACGTACCTCGCAAACCGTCTTGTGCAGCGATAATCTCTCTGCGGTACACCTGTGTCAGCCCTCGAATATTTGCAGCACAGAATAAGAACGCACTTGATAACCTGCTCCTTCCTGATAGCATCCTTGATGATGTCGCCAGAAGTGGTCTGCAGGGGTTCGCCCCAGCCTTCGGTATCATCGAAACCCGCGAGCGCCATACGAATGCAGGCGTTGTCTGCTGTGTGTGCACTTGGCGATGGTGATGGTCGGCGGTAAAGCCGCACTAATTGATAATTTAGCGCCACAGCGCCGGACGGGCGTGACGCGTCGCGCGCTGCCCGCCCTCAACTTCCTCTTGTACCCAACCACATTTGTACCACTGACGCTTGCTCTCCGTCGTTGTCGACTGCACGCCGAACAGCACTCATCATGCCGTTGACGGATCGATCCACCATACTAGCTTTCAAAGCCGGCCGCGCGTTCCGCCGCGAGGGCACGAACACCGTCGAGCCGCACGCGGAGAAAGGTGCCGTCGTGATTGCAAAAGGAGAGGACGAGCTGCTGCATTTTATGTGGAAGAACAGGGTGACGGAGGAGACAGACGAAGTGCGTATTTCAAGTGAGGCTGATAGACCGGTCCTAACTCTTGGTGGCGAATATAGGACCTCATTCTGTTCCCCACGGATGCGAGCTTCACGCGCGTCAGCCAGGCAAGCGGACGGGTCTACGTCCTCAAATTCTCGTCGTCCGACCAGAGACATTTTGTGAGCATACCTGTGCTCGGATTTATGCTAATATGCTGACTGCCGTGTAAAGTTCTGGATGCAGGTGTGCCCCGACCTTTCTTACCGCGGTCGGTTCGTTCTAAACGGGGCTTCCATTACAGGATGGATCTGCAGCTCGTGACGAAGAGTTTGCGTACCATGTCGATAGACTGCTTCAAATCCCAGGATACATACCGGTCTGGCAGGCGGCGGCGCCTGAAGCCCCCCAGGCGTCGACGTCCGCTCAACCCGCGTACGTTCCATCAACTTACTCGATGAGACACGATTCCGATGCTTAAGTCGCGCCCCAGCAGTGCATCAGCGAGCACGGCTACCCCCGAGCAACTCGCTCAGCTCAGGGCTCTGGTAGATCAGATGTCCGGTGCGACACACTTTGAGCCAGGTGCGTGCAGCCGCGTTCTCTCGCACGCTTCTTCGCGTGATTGAGTGACCTGCGTATATCCGCAGAATTCTTCCTCAGCGACGTGCTCACGCCGGCGAACTTCACGCCTCTGTTCACGTCTCACCCGGAACTCATATCTACGATCTTCCCTCACCTCCCCCCAGATCTCCCGACGCCCCCATCTGCTGAGGTGCTCACGCAGATTGTGTCCTCCCCTCAATTCCGAGGAGCCGTGCTTGGCTTCGACCGTGCTCTGCGAACCGGATTGCTCGGTGGGCTGATGAGGCAGCTTGGTCTACCTGAGGAGGCGGGCACAAGTGTCGAAGCATTCTTGAGGGCAATCAGAGAGCAGGCCAGAGAAGGGAATGCTGGAGCAGAGAGTATGGACACAGATTGAGAAGGTGCTGCAGACTAGTTGCCCTCCGTCGACAGTGATCTTAGATAGGCGACTTTTGTCTACTCAGCGAAGGTTTTCTTGTGCCTGTACGAGACGAAGGTATGAATATCCGTGTGCAGGCCTCTGCTAATGTTCCATGTATGACGGGAATACAATAAGTACAAAATATGACCGGAAGATCGAAAACATGTTGAGGTCAGTTAATGGCTTCGTCCAGACAGCCATTGCATGACGATATCGCTTTTCACAAGTCAAGTCAATCACTCGATATTCGAGGAGAATGAGAAGACATACAGATTGTGTTGACTCTTCATTGAGCACTGCAATACCGGCGGTCAGAAAGAGGTGACCAGTTCCATGAAATTGACTTACCGAATAACACTAGATAGCGAAGAGTCAGATAGTTTAATGGAATTGAGACGATTGGACTCACCGAAACAGGTCTTCCTGTCATCTTATTCAACTCTCTACATCCACTGGTCAAAGAGAGCGAAGCAGCGAAAGATGGGAACACGTACAACTCTCTGATCAGATCTTGAACGCTCGCGTGCCCTTCAATATCATTTTTGTTTCCGAGCTGGGGGGGTGTTGTTCAGTCTCGACGACGCAGAAAGGCACAATGAGCTTACCACAAGTAATGGGACGCCTGAAAGAGTGGGTTGGTTGAGCAATGAGTGTAGTTCGAATCGCGCCGTCTCAAACTTGTCACGCTGTGGAAATGACGTCAGGATTCAAAAGTAGGAAACGAGTCAAAGAAGCAAGGTGTCCCACATCTGTTGAGTCCACCACAAACCTGCGAGTAAACCGTCAGCGCGTTGTGATGGCGACAACTGGTAGACGTACACGATAGCATCCACCCCGTTGCAGTACCGCTCCCACATGGAACGGAACTTTGGTTGGCCTGTAGATAACTCGTCGGTACAAGGATGACCGAAAGGATGAAAGAACACACCTGCCACATCCCATATCCTCAGGGTAACATTGCCTTTCCGCACTTTCCGGAAATTGAAAGCTACAGTGGGTACCACATCCTCGCTCCACTGGGAATCATCGTCAGCAAGCAGCGCGCAAGAAGGATGAAGGAGTACAACCTGTCCCGATCCAATGACGTTGACGAAAGAGGTCTTCCCAGAAGCCTACAGGAGAGTCAGACAGACGGCAAGAAGGTGGCCATGGCGATAGTACCTGCAGACCAACGACTGAAATTTCCGCAGACTTGGTGAAGAAGAGACTGCCGTCGCATGTTAGAGCACGACAGAGGTAAGTCATTGAATTACATACCCACTGAACCACTGAAATAGAGAAGTAAAGAAAGACATGTGCGCGACGAGAACTTGAAGGTGTGGAGGAGATAGACGAATGCTCGGCGCCGGTGAAGACGGGAGACTGAGGTTGGGGTTAGGGGCAGGGTTGTCCGGATGTGTTGAGCGTCGGTTTGTATCCCTCTCTTGTCTTGTCACGTCCAGCTTGCGTCCAACGGTCGCGCGAGCAGTCGACGAACAGTCCGTCTGGCATGCTCGGTGCTCGTCGCCGGATAGTGCACCCTCCTTTGTCTTTACCCTCTCGGTGGCTATCGACAATTCAGCATGTCCGTTCACGTCCGAAGTTCCAATACTACAAGGCGAAAGCGAAGGCGAAGGCGCCCCAAGTCCTTCTATCGAAAAGTTTAACGGAATTGCTCGTGAAAAAGAGTGCGCGTTTCTACAAATCTTACAAGGGTTTTGTTGTCCAACACGTCGGGGTTGTCGCCAACGCAGAATTCATCCAGGAACCCCAGCCGTTTGAACCCCAGCCGTTAATTTCAACAAAACAAGAGCGCAAAAGACTAAAGCGACAGCGCAAGAAAGCTGCGCAACTCGCACTCGAATCTGTTTTTTCAGCGTTTGACACAAAGCCAGAACCTCCTCTACAAGAAGATGAGCACATTGGTTCGCTACGACCTCATTATACGATCGTTGTCTAAGTTATGATGTCGTCCAGAACCACCGGAGATATATCTGGACAAGGATGATGCGCCTCATCTACCGAGAATCTTGCGATACATCCGACGGATCGAAGGAGTGCTACAGCCGTTAGGCCGACCAGTTCTTGAAGGTAAAGTGAAACTCTGGTTGAAGCGCTCATGGGTCTGAGTGTACGTTAATCTCACAGATTTAAAACCGCCGTCGCCCCAGAGACCGATAGCCAATCTCACTCATGGCCTGGATCGTGTTTTATTCAAGTAGGCACCTTGCATTCAGGTGTTTCAGACGACCTTGACATCATTCGCAGTCCTGGCGTGCACTGGCTTAAGGACCCACGATCCCGAGTGTACAATTTCACTACGTGGCTGAAGTCCATCCCTTCAGTCAAGGATTTCGCGTTCGAGCGCATACCTTTGTTCGTGAGGAGCTCAGGGGATCAGGTAAGCCTTTTTCTCAGTCTGCACATTCCACGTATGAATTTGTCTGAATTTAGGACATGTGGTCACTAGCCAAAGCAGAAAATCGTAGATTTATTGGATCGACGTCGTCTCTCTCCGGTCTCCTCAGCCAGATCTACTTCTTGATATCCGAGGACAAGCCAGTAGATACTTCCTCACTGAGTAGATATTTCCAGGAGGAGGTAAGTAGACTACTACTTCGTGCTTCTTCACTAACTGACGACCCTTTCTAGCGAGCAACGTTTACGTTTGGCCAACGCATTCCTGTCTCGGTAGTTCTTCGATATAACGATGGCGTGTATGGCGTCGACTCCGACGATAAAGTCAACATGGCTGCCTCCAAGAATCCGCTCCTCTGGATGGTGTGTCCTGTTTTACACTCGCGCTTCCGTGTGACATAGCTCAAATTAAATCTAGGGTCACATGTTGGAGAAGTTCCTGACTGTCCCACCAGAAGAATTCTCACGCTTTATGCGTGCTTCGGATAACCCAATCCTCCGCGAAGAAAATCCCTTGCGTGAGGCATATCGCTATTCAAAGGTTCGTCCCATGATAGCCTTGCTATCTACATCCCAAGTCGAACTTTGTCACAGTCAGATAAGTTCGTGATGCGATCCCAGCTTGACTGTGTAGATCCTCGTCTACCTGGTACCGGTGTATTCGACGTCAAGACGCGCGCCGCGTTGCCGGTTCGTAAGGACCTCATGAACTACGAGGAGAACGCAGGATACCTTATTCGCACCTCCCAAGGGCCTGTCGAGAGTTTTGAGAGAGAATATTACGATCTCATCCGTTCCGCCTTCTTGAAGTACAGGTACATCTCACTGGCTGCTACATATCGGCATCTTTCGCTGAATCATCATACAGCTTCCAAGCACGGATAGGAAATATGGATGGCGTCTTCGTCGCCTATCATAACACGGAACGCATGTTTGGCTTCCAGTATATCCCCTTGCTAGAGATGGACGCCCGTATATATGGCGGCGAAGATCGCGGAGAGCGTGTTTTCGAGAAATGTGTTTCTCTGCTGGAGATCATCTTGACGGAAGCAGTGTATCACTTCCCCAACGAGGTACGAGCACGTTGATGTCTTCGGCCTAATCTGATCCCTATTGTCGTTCCAGAGTATTCGCATACTGGTAGAGAAACAGGAGGGGATCGATGAGATGAAGCTCTTCGCCGAACCCGCTGAATGGGCTGGAGAGGGCGATCCCCCGTTGGTGCAGCTCAACGTCTCGTGCACCAGCTTCGTCGGCAGAGAAGAGCGCAGCGGCGCACGGATCATCTCCCTAGTGGACGAGCCTTGTATGTTTGCCCCTACATTCCATCGTATCGACATGTCATGACGAATCCAAAGGGACATTGCTGTGGACAATCACGACATCGTCCCTCTCGCAGAGTGCTATCCGAGACAATCTCACAGCAGCAAAGAACCGCCAGGCTCTCAAGTGGAGTCTCCCGACCGGTGTCAGCACTATGAAGCAAATGAAAACGAAGTGGAACGAGATGGAATTCAACCCCGCGCAGCCTGACAATGTTAAATTCAATCCTTTACTGTTCACAGAGCCTAAATACAACATCCGGGCTCTGCGCAAGCTGGCGCGCTCTGGACGGGAGGACTCCATGCGCGAGGCGCAAGAGGACGCTGGGGCGGTGGCGTGGAGGATGCTGGATCAACTCACGATCAACGCTGCGCCGCCTCTGGGGGAGCAGGGCGTTGTGGGGAAAGAACCGGAGGCGCTGGCTCGGGCGGAGATCGAGGAGGTCGCGGTCGCCCGCGATGGCGAGGCGGTGGTCGGCGCCGCAGACATCGAGCATGACTTTGCGGACGTTTCCGAGGAAGCGTACGATGAGGTGCGAGGCGGTCGATGACCCTCTCCCAGTGGAGGACGTTCCAGTTGATGCCATCCCGCCTGATGCCCTACCATTGGACAGGAAAGCTGATACATCCTCTGATCGTTGACGCTCCTTGCATAGGTGTATATCCTATCCTATCCTATCCATATACTTCTGGCACACGCTAGCATATTTTATATAGCCTCACTTAATTGCATCACGCAGGCCGAAAAGGCCACGACTGATATATGGTTTCTGGAAATGTAGATGTATGCTCAGCGAGACATAGCAGGAGGCGCGTTCCTTGCAGACTATCAGTAATCCCGCAATACGATCAGCAATCCCGAAGCACGGAGCGCGCGATCGAACTTTGCAGGGGGCCTTGTACAGGCACTCAGTGGTCCGCAGGCCCTTCGACATCCGTCGATTGTGCCGCTGACACGTAGTCCCCGCATGAACCTAAAGCCAAACATAATTTGACGGTCATCAAAACATACACGCATTCCCGCGCAACCCCATAATACCCAATAAACCCGCCCTCAGCCCGTCGGCTTGCGCTCGACCGGCGCGCGCCCGTGCCCCTCGCCCTCGACCTCGGTCTCGACGTCCTCGTCGTCGCCGTCGCCGTCGCCGTCCTCGCGCTGCATGCGCATGCGCTCGCTCTCGCGGTCCTCGTCGCGCGTGATCTCGTCGCGCATGTGCGCGACCTCCTCGTCGACGCGCGGCGTCACGCGCTCGATGCCCGCGGCCTCCGCGAGCGATAGCCGCGCGCGGTGCTTCGCGAGGTGCGCGGCGCGGCGCGGGGGCCGCTTCAGCCGGCGGCGCGCGACCATGACGGGGACCGAGCAGCGCTGCGGGTGTGTCAGAGGGTGAGAAGGAAGAGGGACGGGAAGGTGTGCGCACCTGGATGAGGTAGTGCGATGTCGAGCCGAGGAGGATGCTGAGGGCAGCCTCGGTCAGCGATGCGCGTGCTGTGAGAAACGTCACTCACCCTTTGAGCTGCCCGATGCCACGGCTACCGACGATGAGCATGACAGGGTCATTATAGTCGACGATATCTGAGCGTCGTGAGCCGAGATGCACTGCGCCTGCGCGCGAAGGGGACGCACCAAGAATCATGTGGCGCGCGTTCTTGGCGTGCCACGCCTCGCACGAGATGGTCACATTCAGGCGCGTGCGCTGCAAGAGGCTGGTCGCCTGGCGGCACAGGATGTACGCCAAGCCTTGGCGCTGGAGTGGGCGAGTGAAGGCGCATCCTACACAGGTGAGCGGGCTGGGTACACACCTCCTGCTGCGAGCGGAGCTTTGCGGCGCGATCGGCAGCGTTGGGCACGGGTGGATCGGCTGTGCGTGGGGTCAATGGGACGAGGAGCGGGCAGAGAAGGGCACCCACTCTTGCTGTCGCTCTCCACGACGGTGACGATCAACCTGGACAGTCTTCAATACAAAAAAGACCCCATTAGCGAGAGAAACACTCACATTTCGTCACCGTCCTTGAGCACGGTGCCGATGCCCCATTCGACCGCATACCGGCTCTCATCACTCATGTCACTCGCGATCACATAGCGGCGGGGCCGCCTGCCCGTCTCCTTGAGTAATGTCTCAGGATCGCCCTGGGTGATAGAGATCGTGCAGCGATCGCGCTGGAAGACGGGGCGGGCGGTACGCAACGGGAGCGGCTCGTGGCGTGTGGACTTGCGGCGGCGGGGGTTGCGGCCCGTGTGATTGAGCGTGGTGGGGAAGTAGGGTTCGGGCGGGACGACGACGTTGACGCCCTCACCGAGCGGGTCCGCGAGATCGAGAGCGTCGGCGTCAGGAATCTCTGCTGGGACGACGAGCGCGTTGCGCTCCGTGTTGGCCTCGGTCTCGGTGTCGAACTGATCGACGTCGCTCCACTCCTCCTCGGAGTCGCCGCTGTCCGCGGAGTCGGCGTCCTCGTCATCCGAGACGCTGTAAGCGCTGCGCGGGCGCGTGCCATGCAGAGACTCGGAGTCGGACTCGGCCTCAGAGAGCGAGAGGGCGCCGACAGTGGGGGACGCGTCGCGGGTGCGGGAGCGGCGGACGTGGAAGGGGGAGGTGCTGCGCGAACGGACGCTGGCAGGGTCGTCGGGGCCCGGGCGGGGTGCTGCGGAGGACGAGCGCGCGCGTTCCTTGTCTTCCTTGGACTTTGCCTTGGCAAGCTGGCGGCCGCGGGCGGCGTCGTCGTTGGAGCTGCGGGTGAGGGAGAGGGCGGAGAGGCCGCCCATCATGGAGCTGAAGGACATGCGGCTGAAGGAGCCGGAGCTGCGCGCGTTGAGCTCAGGAGGTCCGGTCGTAGTCTCGGGCCTGGAGGAGGTACGACTCAGGGAGGTCTGGGCGCCCGGGGAGCCATCGATCTGTTGTTTGGTTAGTACGGAGTTGGAGGACCAGCGGGAGAAGAGGGGAGTGGTGGGTCGTGAAGATGCTGGAGAAGAGTTTTCGGAGACGCTGTTTGAGCGGGGATGGGTGGGGATGGGCTGGGCGGTGGTGGGCCAAGGAGAAGGAAGGCTTGCGACGGACGAGCTGCGAGAGGTGTTGGAGTAGGACAAGAGCTCGACGCCTTCCTTGGGGGTGGAGAGGGCCGACGAAGGCGTCTGGTCCTTCTCCTTGGACGAGCCGCCGCCGTAGACGGACTTCCAGCTGAGTTTGCGGGCTGAGGTTGGTCGATCTTTTTGGCGGTCGGCCATGGCAACGACGCAAGAGAGGACGTCGAGAGGGAAGAGGCAAAGGATGTGTAGGGAAAGAGAGACGGCTGCTCACCTCTTGAGCGCTGGGATATGGCGAAAGCTGTGGAGGACGAGGAGTGAGCTCGACGAAGCCTGGCAACACGGTTGGCAGCGAGCACCTACCAATTCGGAAGCTTGCGGCTGGAGAGTCCCCACGTTCATAAAAGGGAGGCGTAGGCGTTCCGTGAGTTACGCGAACACGTTCCTGGCGCAGCAAACGCTCACCTGTCGGCTACTGTCTTGGTCCATGGCGTGCGTCGTGTCTCGCGGCGAGCTCGAGACTGTCGTGGGGCGAGCAGAGCCGTCGTCCTCGCCACGGAACCATTTCTCTCTCTCCACACCCGGCCACCGCCGCCCACCCCGGGACTTGCCGGCCATCCCCGTGTCCTCGGTTTCTCATCACTCGCCATGTCTTCTCCGCTCTACCAGTTTGTACCATATTTTCCGGCGTACGTTATGTACACCTTCCTCCTACACGCATTGTGGATGACGATCGACGTTCGCTCTGCGCTGGCCTCCGAAATGCCCATCTCATATGGGACCCCTCGTCGCATGCAGCGCACCCGCTCCGTCAGTGCGCTCAATACCGCTTGCGAAAGCGACTCTTGGCACGTCTGCAGCAGCTATTCAAGGTCGTGCGCGGGTTTATCCCGAATCCGTATGAACTCCTAAGGGCTTCTGCTTGACCGGGCGGGCGGGAGGTCGCGGTACGGTGGGTGGAGGTCTTTTCAGCCGGCCTATCACCAGACACTTCGAAAGCCTTGGCGTTAAGTCATATGCATAGTGCAGAGCGTCCATCGTACCACCGAGGAAGTGATATTGGTGTCAGCCCTCTGAGGGGATCCGAACTCGTATGACCCTTCTAGTCTACGTGCTGCGTCGCCGGGTAGTACGCGTTTGGCGGGGCAAGTTGGCAATTCACTGTGCAGTTTCACGCCAATGTTTTACAGTTGCATTATATAGTAATTATACTCACCTTGGTTCGACGGTCCGTCGCAGTCCGTACTGTAGGTGAAAAACTATGAACCATATCATCTGTTTGAGGCGAGCCGGCTGGTCGGCAGCGCCCGGCGCGCGCTTACCTTCGAGTCAGATGCAGTAAACGACCACTACTAGAAACGCACCATCGCCCTGCATAGGATGAGTGCCCGCAAGTTGACCTCACTCGAGCGCAAGCTCCACCAAGCAGCTCTACTGAGCCCGCAAAAGGTGCGCGATGTCGTGGCAATGATGGATCACTGCCACGCATGCTGGACAGCTCACTCAGACCTCTACCTCGTCGTACAGACTATCGCGCAGAAGGATATTGACGCACTATGCCCCGATGCATCTGCACGCGTCGGCGCACTCAACTTCCTTCTGGGAACAGTACGTACCGCGCCGCCACACCCCCCACTATTGTCGCGCTCTGACGGCGCACGGCAACCTTGCAGGGCATGCTCACGCTCCTCAGGGCCCCCGACGGGTCCACACTCTACCGTGCAGACTCGGCAGACGAAGTTAACACGTAGGTTGTTGTCTGAACGTCCGCGGCGCCGATGATAACAATGCAGCCTCGCAGCAAGGCGAACATGTCCGGCGACGAGGCGATGGTCTTCGGTCAGATCCAAGCCGCCGGCAACCAAGGTACAGGCCCACGCACATCAAGTCTCACTCTACCCAGAGCCGCTGACAACACTTTGCGTGCATCTGCAGGTATCTGGACGAAGCACATCAAGGCGAAGACCCAGCTGCACCAGACGGTCGTCGACAGGGCCTTGAAGTCCCTGACGCAAAAGGGACTCGTCAAGACCGTCCCGGACGTCCGCGTACGTGCGCGCTCCTCACTCCGCCGATCCGCGCGCTGAGCCGGCCGAGCAGTACAAGACCCGCAAGATCTATATGCTCGCGGCCCTCGAGCCCGCCGCTGAGATGTCCGGCGGGCCGTGGTACACCGACAACGAGCTCGACACCGAGGTCGTCCGGCTGCTGTGCAGGGCATGCCTCAAGCTCATCCGCGACAAGGTCCGTCTGTCTGCAGCTCACGACATGAGCCCCCGCCTGATGGCCTCCAGACGGTTCCGAAGCGCGGGCTGGACGCCGCCCGCCCGCTCTACTCCATCGAGTGCGCACCCGCGTACCCGTCTGCCCTGCATATCCAGGTAAGCCTCCCGGGCCCGCAACTTCTCTGTACCGTACTGGATGCTGATCTGCGCTCAGCGTGCACTTGGCAAGAGCAAGATCACAGACATGGAGTTGTCGGTTGCACAGGTCGAGATGCTCCTGACGGTCCTGGTTCTCGATGGGGAGATCGAAAAGGCAAGCCGGCCCCCTCCAATTTCTGGTTGTCGCAGACACTGACGATCGATGCAGTTCCCTGCGTTCGGCGCGACGCTTTGGCCGGCGGACGACAGCGATACGGACGACGCGGAAGAGCAGCACGTCCATGAGGTGCGCAAGAGACGGCGCACGTCCGAGGGAGATGGCGAGGCCCGGCAGCGCAAGCGGAGGAGACGCACTTACGGGAGCTCGAGCGACGATGCTGAAGACTCAGACATCGGGAGTCCGAATCGACGCCGCAAACATACCAGACTGCCTGAGCAGGAAGGCGAGGACTCTGAAAGCGGAGACTCGAGTCCGCGGAGCACGTCCGTCGAGGAAGGCTCTGCGTACGTCTACCGTGCTATCCACCGAGAACGTCTGGCTCCGGGCCTGACGGAGGCGCCCTGTGGCCAGTGTCCGAGGTTTGCGTTTTGTAGGGAAGGAGGGCCGGTGAACCCCGGTGAATGCGCATATTTTGGGAAATGGTTTGTGCGTTCGCCGCTGGGCACCGCTTTCTAGACTAGTCAGTCAGTCAGTTTTCCAGATAATCGATCGTTGTACGACTTCTGCCCTAGATCACACCTCAGAGGCAAGTGGATTTCTATGCGTCAGATATCTTGTTCTCGATGTGAGGGGCTGATAAGCTGCGATTGCTCCCGGGGTCCACCTCTCAGAAACTGTGACAAGGAGGCCAAATCCGACTTCACACATAAAATTCGACAGATTTATTTCCTAACCGTGATCCTCCACTTCGTCAGCAGACCCGCCTGCAAGAGTGCTGCCTCCCACTGCCCACACAAACATTCTTCCCTCCATCCTTCAGTCCCGCGCTGTTTGACAAATGAAGTCCGGACAGGTGGTTCGTTTTTCATTGTCTCGGAGGCGCGGAAGAGAGCATCAGCATAAGAGGTGGATGTGTTTTCGACCGAGACGACTGTGGCGGCGGCGTCGGAGAGCAGCCCGAGGATGGTGGAGAGGGAGGTCACGAACGCCGTGGTCGTGCGCGTGTTGAGAGAGGAGCGACGAGGCAGAAACGGCAGTGCTACCAGAGCAAACGCGGGGTCTAGAAACGAAACGGAAGGGTCCTTAGTCGTCAGGAGAAGGGAAACAGTGTGTTGGATGGAGGAAGCAGTGCGGAGATAGTGGCGGATTGTCGAACTGAGTTTGGCCGGTGGAACGAAGTCAAGGTCAAGCAAGTACTGCTCTACGTCTTTCACACGGTGCAAGAGTCTTCAGCGCAGACACAATGAAAGAGCGCATATATGCACCTAATAATGACTTCAACTAAGGAAATCACGCCCGTCAGCGAGGGATCGAAAAACTAAGTCGGTACATACCTGGAATCGAGGGAAAATTCGCGGAACGGAGACCCACAGCGCAGACTTCCTTCGAGACGCGAGGTCGACATAGATACGGACTCGCCAGCCATTGATGAGGACGCCGGTGCGGACAAGGAAGGGCAGGTCGCGCGCAGGATGTCTGAGCTCGACGGCGCCACGGAGAAGGTCGTCCAAAAATGTCGTCAGAGGGATCCAGAGCGTCTTGTCGGGTGACCTGTGGGCGGTGCTAGCGAGGGCGGCGAACGAAGCAGGCCAACGAGATTGCGAGGGCACGACGACGGATTGGAGGGCCTGAAGCGATTCGTATCCTACGCGGATGCCTCGACGTCGACTACGAAGTGCACAGGTAGAGAGAGCGAAACCACAAAGCAAAAGGCAGAGGCTCAGAAAGAGCAGTGAACGGTTGGACAAAGAAGGTCGACCGGTCGGGATGATTGCTTGGCTGTGGAGGTAGAGAAACGTATCTAAGCGCGACATCCCCATGATTGCGGAAAAGAAGAGAGAAACGGAAAGCTCCTAGTTAAAAAGGTATGTGAATAAGCCAGTATAGAGTGTAGGAGAAAGTGTGGAGGTTGGAGACAAGCTGGAAGAGACTCCGAAGAACAGATGTGATATCGATTATGTAATGAACGCGTCCGAGACGCGACGACCGTTCTCCTCGCACGAGCGGCGGCCGAGCTTCCTTTCAACTTGTGCGTGATTAGTGCAAATTATGATTAGCCAAGAAGTCGTGATATGTTGCTACAATTGCATGCAGGCCATCGTCGCGCCTCACAGGTTCGCTGTGGACACAGGGGAGTTCCCAAACAGCTCCTTCATAAATGCCTCCGAGTTCGCTGGCCGTCCCAGGAACTCCTGTGGACCAAATATCAATTCGAATGTGCCCATGGAAAAGGGCAATGATACGCACTTTCAATGAATCTGTCTCCTCCCTGCTGCCTCCAGGTTGCAAGATGCTCTTGCGGTACTGGGCGCCAAGGGCGGGGTCGAGAGGTCCCTTCTTGAAGACGGTAGAGTACATGTCCGCTGCGAAGACAAGCGAGTAGGTGTACCTGGATGTCGTAGAGTTAGCGCCTCTAAGGAATTTGAGACAAAAATAAATGCACCCGTAATATCCTGCATCGTATCCTCCTACGATGTGCGCGAACGTTCCCTGGCCGGGTCCGGGTTTTCCACCTTTCACCAGTGAGATCTGTTCACGAAGGTCATTCCAAACAGTCGTGTAGTCCGCAGCATCTGCAAAGCAGTTCAAATTTCTACGCAAAAAAAAAAAAAAGAAAAAAAAATGGCGCACCTTTGTCCGTGTGCACTTTCAGATCGAAATTGGCAAAGAAGAGTTGTCGGAGGTAGAACAACCCAACGTTGACATATCGGCTGCGGGCGTGTGGTCAGGATCCGTCAGAAATCAGCACGTCGAATGCACCTTTGGACGATTTTCTCGATGAGCTCCGCCGAAAGCGGCTCCTTCGTCTGATAGTGGCTCGACATCTTTGCCAACACTTTCGGCTCCCAGCACCTGCACAGACAGTCTCAATGAGGTCCAATATACAAACACAGCACCGAATAAGAATACTGACCAGTTCTCCAACATTTGTGACGGCGCTTCGACGAAGTCGCGTGCCACACTCGTCCCATGGAACCGTGCGAACTGCGTCCGACTGAGCAGCCCGTGGAAAACATGCCCCATCTCGTGGAAGAACGTCACGACGTCATCATGGCGCATCAAGGCGGGGCGATCGGGCGTAGCCTTGGCGAGATTTGCAACCATAGCTGCCAGCGGGTACGAACGCTTGCCAGTGGGAAGCGTGTAGCCGGGAAGTAGGGGCCAAACTGCTGCGTGGCCATATTTGGAGGCTGCAAATTCGGGTTGAGCTGATATCGTCAGGAAAAGACACGAAGAGCTTACCACGCGGGAACAAATCGAGATAGCAGTAGCCGACGAATCCACTCTCGTCCTCCGCACCAGCCTCCCACACGGCGAACATCTGCGCGTCCGGGTGCCATGTCTCGCCGCCCTTGACCTCTTCGAAGCGCACGCCAAGCAACTTCTGGTAGATTTCGAGAATCGTAGGGACAACGACGGAGACGGGGAAATATTCCTTCACAAGAGCGTCGTCGAGCGCAAGTGACTCTTCCACGAACTTGCGGTCATAGTAGCGGTAATCCCAGATATAAAATTCGCCATCGAAAGGAGTGCCATTCGCGGCATGGTCTGCGGCTTTGAGCGCGAGTAGCGTTTCGCGTTCTTTGACGCCAAGGGGGCGCAGCTTTTGTTCCAGGTCGTTGAGAAACTGCAAGTCGATAATATCAATGTGAGATGTAGTTTTCATGAGAAAATGTATGTACCTCTTCTACGTTCTTGGAGTCCTTTACCATCTTCACCTCAGTCACGTAGTCTGCCCAAGTCGGGTAGCCCAGAAGCCCGGCGATCTTGCGGCGGAGTTCGAGAGCGCGTTCGAGAAGTGGGACATTTTGAGCCAACCGTGCTTCATAGCTCTCGTGTGCCAATCGTCGGGTCTCGGGATCATCTGCGTACTTGAACTGTAGGCGAACTGAGTAAGGCGCGAATAGATCAAGGAAAAGGTACTATATACCACAGGGAATATATCTGGCGTCTTGTGGGTCACATCATATAGTTCCTTGTCCCCTTCGGTACGCTTGGTGAACCCTGAAACAACATCTGCTGGCACTCCTTTGAGCTGGTCCAGCGTGAAGCTAACGGAGCCCTGTTAAGAGGGTTGAGTGACGCCACATGAGGTTTCATCTGGAACTCACATTCTCCTCGTTGAAGTTTTTCTGTCATTGACACCTCAGAGAGCGAAGGGACGAAAGATGCCGTGACCACTCACGCTGAACTCGAGGCAAACTTGCGACAGCTCCTTCTTGAGTTCCATCAGCTCATTGCGAGCGGCCTCCGGTAAAGCCAATCCTGCACGCGTCCCATCCAACACCATCTTCTCCACGAGTCGCTGTTCCTCCGCATTCAACTTTCTTCCAGACTTCTCAATATTGCGCTGCGCCGCGAGTTTCGCGTTGAAGACGTCGATCCGCATGGAGGACTCGACACTGAAATCGCGCACAAGGACCTCGGCGTCGTTTGAGGCATCACGAAGATCCTTCTCGGGCGACACATTTTGGTAGAAAGACAGAGGCTCGGCGACTGAGTCGAAGCGGGCTTCACCGTATGCAAGGGCGAGCTGGGGGTGTGGTTATTCATGACGCGCAGAACAGGGGGGGAAATGCAGTTGCTCACGAAGACCTATGCAGCGAAGCTATTAGAACGACGCCATTTTAAAACGGCAGGCTATAAAACGCACCGATTCAAAGTTGCACTCCTCTGCAGGAAGCTTCGCGATGCTGTCCTGAAGTTCACGATCGCGCTCAATCGCCTCCTTCGTCAACTTCAAGATATCCTCCGCAGAGTGTGACCATGACGGCGGGGACTGTGGAGGCGTGAGCGAGGGCATACCGTGTCTTGTGAACGATGACAACTTGAGATCAAAGAGAGTGCTCGTAGTTGCAGAGAAAGAGCGAGCAAGGCTTCTAGGCGTGACCACATGTCTATATCCAGCAATCGATGATCTTGAGGCGGTGCGGGCGTGCCATATGCCAATGGCGAGCGCACCATATGTCAGTGCTCGTCGTGTTGATGGGAGGCGGAGTAACGAGCGTGTGGGAGTCGTCGACAACATGGATATCGTCGTTGTCGTCGGTGATGGGAAGGAGGCGCGCGGAGCGCGCTGGTACCAGGTGCGTTTACAACGCGTTTACGTGGCTCGTCCGACCTCATCGTCACAGAAAATTTGAATGCTCAAAAAATAGATTCGCACATCCAGCATCATTCACTGTCTCTCTTTTCAGGATTAGCGGCATCCAGAGGCAAGAAAACAAGATATTCAGCGACGTGTCACCGTCACGTGTCATAGTAACCAAGGCACGTGCCAATATATAGGGAGGAACCTGGAACAGCGAGCGCGATTCAACTCATTCAAGATAGAAAACACAGAGCGGTGGGCGATGGAGAGCAGTACAATTGCCAAAAGATTAGATTGAGGAGTAACATTATCAACAACAGCGCTCGCACGTTACTCGATGTCGATATTTATGATTTTGATATCCTCGTACGGTTTATCGAGTTTGTTTGTCCTGACGTTCTCAATGGTATGGACCGTCTCCAAGCCCGACAATACACGGCCAAATATAGTATGCTTCTTGTCGAGCCATGGAGTCGCAGTTGTCGTGATGAAGAACTGCGAGCCATTCGTCCCAGGCCCAGCATTCGCCATGCTGACCGTGTACGGCCTGTAAATGTGGCATTAGAGAGCAGTACTTATGGACAGTTACCAGAAGGTGAGACTGACCTATCGTGCTTCAAATCGTCTGAGAACTCATCCTCGAACTCCTTGCCCCATATGCTCGTCCCGCCTGTCCCATCTCCCAGAGGGTCGCCTGTCTGGATCATGAACTTCGGTATCACACGATGAAAGATCACATTGTCGAAGTATCCGCTCTTCGCATGCCCAATGAAGTTCTCCACGGCCTTCGGGGCTTGTACTGGAAACAGCCGCATGTGAATGTCACCCTCAGTCGTGTGTATTGTCGCAGAGGACGCCAGCACCGCAGCCAAAGTCTTCGCCGACGGCGCCGTCGCGGCGATAGTCTGCTCGTCGCGTGTAGGCCGCTCGTTGAAGACATCTCGGTCGCCGGATTTGTTGTCTCTGCATCTGATGTTAATGTCGAACGTGAGCCATTGATGAAGAATACACACTCTGGTTCGCCGCGGGTGAACATGTAGAAACGTTGACGTTTGTATCCTGTGCAGAAGAGAGTGGGGTCTCGGGTTGCCTTGTCGGCAAGGATGGGGTTGGCGGAGGCTGCCATTGCGACTGTTGTGAAGCCTCTCTTTGCAGGGGCACCCTGATAAAGGCTGAGATTCATCCACCGGACTGTCTCATCCTTCCCGAGTAATCGAACGACGCGATTAGTGTATGTGTTCACAACTATACCCCGTACGGTAAGTAATAGCGGATCGTGAGCATTCAATGAACATACCTTTAATTCCGAGTAATGTCGGATACAGGATAAACGCCCCGCTCTCGTCCCAGATTGCATTGATCCACATCCCAGGAATTTTCCCATCCGCACCTGGAAGCTCGATCTCTTTTTCTGCTGCCAGCCGCCTTCCGAACTCCATGTCCTCAACCTTGTAAACAGCAGTGCCCGCCTGTTGCATCTCCTGGATTGCAGACAGTGACTCGTCGTACTTACGCGTCATCTTCCCGGACAAGAACGAGAATACCCGGATTTGTCGGTCGGGTAGGGAAAAGGTAACAAACGATGCGGAATCGCTGGAAAGTGTTATGCAAGTCGGTATTGACTTGGACTGCCCGAAGTCTCAGTAAACGAAAGGCTGATGCTATGTGATAACATACCTTTTTGAATTCGTACAGATCTGTTTCCGACTTGTATGCCCACAGACCGGGGACATTTTTGGGGAGTTCGAAGGTCTCGCTGGGCTGCCAGTATTCGACAAAGCCACCCTCATCTGCTGACACGACACAGTCGTACCGGTCGCTGTACTATGGTCCCTTGAGTGCCAATCACGCGACAACATGGACAAGGCATACCGTTATGAGGTGCACGGGAGACCGATGTAGCTTGTCGATAGTTTGCAGTGGGGTATCTCCTCCTCGACCATCATAGAGTCGGATGATCCCAGTGTTTTGTTCTGAGCTGTAAACAGTCAGAAGAAGTATCAAAAGAAGGAAAGGCAGAACTCACACCGCAAGTAGCCCCTGTGCCTGCCCTCTTCGATGGACCCAGCAGCACGCATGCGGTGTGTATCCTAGCTTTATCATGTTGATCATGTCTAAGCTGCGCGTAAGCACATACACTTTCATCATCCCAGAAAGCACACACCGAAGTTGACAACATCGAACACCTTCGCGGCTCCGTCCTCTGAGATACTCGCAAAAAGCTGACCATCTGCACTGGCAGAGACACCGACAATCGGGGCAATGTGTGCGCGGTAGTGCTTGACGAACTCGATGCCCGTGTCCTGCTTCTTCCATAACTTCAGATGTCCGTCGACAGACGTCGTGATGATGAACTCTGTCCGGGTCACGACACAAAAATTGATCACGTCGCGGTGCATGAAGCTCTTATAGTAGCGGTCTGCGTTCGGGAGGTGATCCAGGTAAAGCTTCTCGTGAGGTAGCACTAAACGAACCAGAGTATTAAGGTTGACCGACGCCTTCTGCGTTGCAACACGTACCTTTTCGCTTCTTCTTCACCCCTCCATTGGCAGGCCCATCTTCTGGCATAGGCATGGGCCCAACATCGTCGTCACTGTCGTCGTCCTGAGGCACTGGCGGTGGGCCCATCTCGGTATCGTGGTCGCCTTGCGCTCCAGCCTCACCGCCATTCCGGGACCGTTTACCGAGTACAGACGCGTCCTGTTCTGCGTCGGACATGAGTATCTTCGAGTCTACAGACAAGACACAGGTGCTGTAGCTTGCAGCCTGAAGATTTTCGTGGGGAATAGGAGTTCGGGAGCAAGAAGTACTAGGCGCCCGGCAAGCGTCGCGTCGCACTTTGCGAGCAGCGCTCAGTCGCCGTGACTATCTACTTACCAACTACATCCATCTGGCTGAGACTGCATATTTGAACGTTTATACGGTCCACTCTGAGGTGAGTGTCGTTTTGTGCTACCACTGATTTCTTCCCCGCCAGTCCCCAGAAGAAACGCATCCCGGGTTGAATGATGGATTCCTCGTAGCGGCCGTGTCCAAGTCCAGCTACAAGACGTTGCCTTCTTTACGCGTCCGGTAATGCAGCTTGCGCTCTGTTTGACCGGCCAGGAACCTTTTTGCCGCACGAGGTTCTCTTTCTCACTGTGTGCTCGAGGCGTTGCTTAAACTTTGCTTGAATTTCCTGCCGATACCTGGCCAACACATGGGCTTCTTAGTTCCTCTGGGGCTCTGGCTGGTTCCTTAACGTTTACTCGTGTTGTCCTCGAGCTAGGATATTGCCTGGAACAAGCATGATGACGAGCTCTTTGAACCCCGGAGGTCTGCTGTGGGAGCCTGTTAGGTTTCGACTACAATCAGAGTAGCGGGGTGTTTCTTCTTATATCGTATAGCCACCATGGACACAAGAACCCACGTGGACCTGCCGGCAAGACAAGCAATTCAACTCGTAGGATGACTGCTACTCTCCTCCACGGCAAGATGGCCCTCACAGGACGTGCATATTCTCTCTTCCCACTTAACTTGGGTGTCTCCTTGGGGTCAGGAATCCCTCTCGCGTATCCGTGCTTGAAAATTCATTGTCACCATTTAGGATTGAACTTTCTGCCGAACCTTCGGCGGCCGTCCTCTCGGCGAAGGGCCCCATTTGCTCTCTCTATTGGCCCTTACAGAGACATCACCTGCGCTCGCGGTGGAACGGGTACAAAGACCACTCCTGGTCTTCGTGCGAGGGTCTGGTATACGCAATTGGATCGGTTTAAGACTACTTGGCTGTTCACAAGATCCACCACGACGTGAACCTAGGCTCGTGGCTCACGTGACGTATTAATAGCATCCTCGGAGTCGAGCTTATCGGCGTTCTGCTTACATAGAGCTCACAAAAACCACCTTTAAAGCCGAGATCGGTGTTTGCGATGACGGTCTCTGCGGCTTTGCTTCTGAACCCGGGGGCCTTTGTGTGTTCTTCCTTCCTGGCATTGGATGCACCTTTGTCGGGAATTTCAGCAAGCGAGTAGATCGGCGTGGGCCTCGGCATCCAGATCGCGTACCACTTCGAGCTCGCTCCCAGCCTTCAGAGAGTGGGCCATGTATAAATACGCCTGCCACGACGTGAAGTCCAACACTCACTGACAGATGGCAGACTTCACAAATACCCGTGTATGGTTCAGTACGTCCCCGACCCCAACGGAGAAAACACACTGCTCATTGTTCGTCTGCTCTCACAGTAACCGGCAGCTCGCAAGGTATAGGCAAGGCGATGGTCGCCGCGTTGCTAGCGTCCGGCACAGAGCGCGTCGTCGCGACCCTCCGCAACCCTGCTGATCTCGCGGACCTCACAGCCAAGTACCCGCCAGAGCAGCTCCTAGTCCTGCAGGTCGACGTTTCAAAAACTGCGGACATCGACCGCGCATTCGAAGCCGCTGAAGAGCATTTCCGCCGCCTCGACGTGGTCGTCAACAATGCTGGGTACGGTGTGCTGGGGGAGCTTGAAGCCGTGCCGGAGGAGGTTGCGCGTGCGGTCTTCGAGGTGCTGTATTGGGGCCCAGTTCATGTTATGAAGAAGGTTCGCCCCTTGTCATACCTACGTGTTGTTGCTTAGTCACTAAACCTCTTTTTCAGGCGGCCAAGTTCTTTCGCGAGGTGAACCCACCCGGCCATGGTGGACGCATCTTGAACATTAGCTCCAGCGGGATCGGGAGCGTCTACCCAGGACTGTCCTACTACTCCTCGCCGAAGTTGGGTAAGCACATAGCTTTCCAGAATCACCATCATATGTACTGAATTTTGCAATGACAGCGCTCGAGACGACCACCGAGGCCTTTTCCCGCGAGCTCCCGCCCCAGTGGAACATTTCCGCCGTCGTGATCAACCCCGGGGCCTACAACACCAACGCGCGACACTCGTTTTTGCAGGCGCCCTCTCTCCCGGAATACCCGGCCGACAGCCCCATCGCGAAGGTCCGCGCACACGCGGATCATGGATTCCTCATCGGGGACACCGAAAAGGCCGCACACGCGATCATCACGATCGGGGGCGAGAAGGGCGTCCCCCTAAAGCTTCAGCTTGGCACGGACGCGTGGGCGAGTGTCGTCAAGAAGGCCAAGACGATCCTGAGCGACGCGGAGAAGTGGGCCGAGCTCGCGCACAGTACGAACATCGATGGGGTGGTGACAGAGGAGGCCATCGCTCAGCAGTTTGAAAGATTTTAGCATGGATTCATCGGTTCACTAGTTCTCATTGAAGGAAGGAAGGTGTGGTGTATTCACACTTTGTTCTACTGAAATGAAATGCTTAGGTCGGAAACAGTGTGACCGGAGTTTGAATGGCTCCCGGGCCCGGCCCATAAATTGTCTCCAGTATCTCGAATGACTCCCCTTCTTCGTCCATCATGCAACGCCTCTCGTCAGGCATCGCCAACATCTATGATGCCGCCCATCTTCATGTTTTGGTCATACACACCACGTTTGCGAGGCGCCAGAGTGACTACTAGATGATCACCGCCCCGACGTCGGCATGTGCTTCAGGCTCCTCGCCGCCGCTTTTCAAGACGCCCTCCGCCCAGACCCCCACGTCCGAGCATCTTATTACGTCGTATATGCTGCCAATGCACCCGGAACGCCGAGCTTTGAGGCTCATCTTGCTGCATTCGACAAGCTCATAGTCGAAAAACACCTCTCTGTGAGGTTGTTCGCAGCAGGACAGTACTGCGGGCATCAGTCCCCCCAAACACAATCTACTTCGATCGTCGCCCCGCAGACGTCGCGGATAGGGAGGGCCGTGACTCCCCCAACGCAGTGTTTCTCGTCCTCACTGCGCTCGCTCACGAGATGGCGCGCATCCACAGCACACAGAGCGAAAATGTGACGGGGCAAATTCTCGTCGACTTACCAGAATAGGCCAGAATGTGACGAGAATTCGCTGATTGAGAATGTGACGACGGCACTTTCTTGTCCCATTTCAGAATGTCTGAGAAAGAGCCGAGAAAATGCAATAGGATGCAGCACGTGTTCGTGGAAAAGGTTGATTTTTGGGCGCTCTCGACTTGCGCGATTTGAACGTCTTGTGTTCTCCCTTCTTCACTGTATCATCCTTAGCCTTTTCCACTTTTCAGTGCCCTTCATCACCACCTGTTTGACACCGCGACGGTTTGACGACGGTACTGCCGCAGGTGCGCTATTGCCACTAGCATCGAGAGCCTCGTTGTAGTGCACAACTGCTGACCTGTATAGACGAATATCGCAGAGCTTCAGCGTCGCATGGGCCGACCCTTTCGAAGCATCGGATG
>MU277224.1:290200-328830 GCA_022160305.1 Artomyces pyxidatus | reverse complement strand
AGCCTCGGGTGTGCGGTCCTGGTGCCACCCGATGGAGAATTAGCTACGCGGTCCCTGCTGTGACGAAGTACACGTACCCCACGGGCAATGGCGCGATGCAAACTTTGGTTCTACCGCGCCTACGCGCACAGCCGAGCTACCGCCCCGCGCAGGACATCCCTCTCCTTCGTCCACACCCGCAACACGCGAGAAATATGTGTGCGCGAGCACATCCCGAAGTACGTCTCCGGATGATCAAGCGCCAGTACGCACGCAAACACCGTATTGCGCTGCGTGCAGAGCTTGTCCCACGTCCGCTCGCTCTTCTGCAGAAGCACGGCCACATCGCGGAAGACACGCGTGTCCCCACCGTAGCTCGAGGGCAAAAAATCGTCCACCTTCATCGATGGCCATGCACTGTCTTGCTTCAGTATCGCGCGGCCGCGGACCTGGAGATCGTGCATTCTCATCGACAGCGGGAGCGCAGAGCGTACCAGGCGTTTCGCGTAGTCGATCACCATTGCCATGGTGCGCCGATAGTCCATGCAGTGCTGCAAGAATGAGCCATATCCGGCTCGGTTATTCATGACGATTTTTTCAGCTTGGAGAAGGGGCACTTCGTGGACGTTCGTTGACAGAGAGGTCCTTAAGCCGCACAGCTTGGTACCGGCATCCGACAGGGCGGGAAGCATGCGTGAAACGGCGCTGCCAGTATGGCGTTGGGGCTTGAAGAGAGACTGCGTGGAAGAGTTGATAGACGGAATAGGTGAAGGAGCAAAACGGGGATTTGGGAGAGTCGGTCGAGCAGGTGGTAGGGGCGGATCCGTGCCCTGTCGAGTTACAATGCCCTGCTGAGCGAATATATAAGAAATTGGTATCAAGGAAAGAGTCTAATTTACCTCAGTAGCTCGTACGGCCTCAGGGAGGTCCGTCTGGAACAGATCCCACTCTTTCGTGCCCTCCTGGTCCACTCGACCAGTCTTCATCGCCCGGGCGACGCGCCGCACCTCGCCGACCCAGAGCTCGTCCAGCTCTTTGTAGCACATCTTGATGGTGCCCAAGACCCTATCCATCTCCTCAAACAACCTGACATCATTTGACAGCGGGACCTTTAAAACTGCCCAACAGGCCATCAGTCCCGACGCCGCCCGCGCACTAGATACACAGACACCACATACCAGACTTCCGCACGCTCTTGACCCTTGCGCACGTCCCCTTTTCAAACTCGCTCCGCAGTCCGCCCACCTCCGAATGTAGCGCCTTTGCCTCGTTGAGCCGCCGCTCGAGCGAATGGAGCAGCGCCTCCTGCGAATGCACGTCGTCCGAGACGTCGTCGAGATACCGGTCCGCGTACTTCTGCGTGAGCTGCAGGAACTCGATGCAACGCGCCTGCTGCTGCTTGTGCGCGTCGCGCAGCGCCGCGGCGCGGCCGAGGATGGCCTGGCGGTGCGCGGCGGGGGCGGACCGCCCGAGCGCCTGCACCTCGTCCGCGAGCGTCGCGAGGCGCGCCATGTTGTCGAGCCACGTGGAGAGCGTCGGGTTGAGGGTCTCTAGTTCTTGCGTGCGTCGCTTTCTGCGAGCTGAGCGTCAGACGTGGATGTGGAAAAGGGAGCGGGCGGCGTACCGTGTAGTGTCAGAATATTCCAGGAGGTGGCCTAGGGGGAGTAGTATAAGCGACCCCGCGTCGATAGCACGAACTAGACCACATGGTCGATCTTACCGCGCAGCCAGGCGTTCTCCCCTTCACACAGCCATCGCATGGATCTGCACATCATCAATATTTGGTGGTACTTGAGATCCCCTTGCATCTAAAACACACGGTCGTTGATCATCGGGAAAGCTTACGGCGTGAGTCGTGAAATGCGCACTTTATATTCACAAAGAGAGGAGGTGCATTCCTCTAGCATCGTCTCGACGATCTCAATACGTGCCGCGAGGTTGCTGGTCTCCTTCGGAGCACATTCAGATCGATATTCTAGGCGAAGCCAGAAGCCGCAATGCCGCTCTCACCTGGATGAAAAAGATAATCGCACCCCACACCATCCCCTCGATCTCCGGGTCAGACGCCATCTCCGCGCGGATATCCTCGAAGAACCACTCGATGCGCATCGCGATCATCATGAACGCCCGTATTTTCCGATTGTGCCCTGCGCCCCAGCCCAGTGCGTCGCTCTCCGCCGCATAGCCGACGTTGAACACTTCAGAGAGCGACGACGATCCGAAGTCCGCGCGCTCCTCCGGCTGCAGCAGCTTCTTCATCTCCACGAGGTCCTCGAGATGGACGGACATGTGCGCGTGACGGGGGTCGTGGTCGAAGTCCGTGGCATCCTGGTGAGTCGGCAACGACGCCGTGCTCGCTATCACGGCGGACTTGTCCTTGTTGTAGTACATGGCCTTGAGAGGACGGAGGTCGAATTGTCAGGGTGCATGCATGGCTATTTATCTGTGAAGGAACCTACACAGCACCCGCTTGGGAGACAATAGGAGACCTGTAATTGCAGAAGCATCGATAAGTAGCACAGCCCTCCGGCGAACCTGTTTCCCTGGCACTTAGAGCCTCGGCCGTAATGTGCAGCGGGGCGCTTTCATCAGGAGTAATAAGCCTGGGAAGCGAAAGGTAACCTGCGCAATCAATGGTGCCCATCCGCCTGCTTGCGTGTTACTTATAAAGGCATGCCCGGCCGAATACAAGGGAGTGAGCCGCATGTTGGTCGAAAAGTAAGATTTATCTCCCATAAACAACATAGGGCGGAGAAGTGATAGCAATGGGATGGAACAAAGGGTCGACTGAGTAGACTATTTATCGGACAAAGTCACATTGAGCAAAGAGGGGAGTCAGAGGGCGGCCCGAGATACATACATGCACGCGAGCGAAAGTGTCGCCGAATTCCCGATAAATGAGTGCAAACACTAAGAAACGCTTTCCAGTGATCGATTTTAATGTTTTTGTTCCATTTATAATTGAGCTTCCGGGCAGCACTAACCTTTCTCGAAGTCAATTGGAAGTCGGGGACTTGGACGAGAGAAGTTGACGATGGCAGGAAATGACAGAAATAATATGTGACCCGAAAAGGAGGACGGCCAAACACGCGTAAATACGCACTGTCTTGAGCAGCCGCCTTGCCGACATAGCGCTGACCTCGACTACCACATCCTTTGGATCTTTTCTTCATCGTGGTCATGACCATGCTACTTTTACTTCCTGTGGACATCCTACTGGACATCCTAGAGCGCCTCGATTCCGAGGCATTGGTCTCCTGCCGAGCGGTACGACTCTTCAGGCAAATTGGCTTATAGGTGACTCTTATACGATCCATAGACTTGCGTGAATCTGAAAACGACAATTGATCATTCCGTGTCATTGCAGTACAAGATCGAACTAGCAGCTTGCGGGATGCTTGATGGTCCGCGCGATGATAGACAGAGTTTGGACGTCACAGAGCGACTTAGACGACTGCAGCTCTACGACGACGCGTGGCGAACACCGCGATGGGCGCAGCAGGCTGACTTCACTCATCTCCACGGTCTGGTACCTCCAGAATCTTTCTTCGTGTCTCTTTCGAACGAGGATCTGGTGTTCATCAGAGAAAGTCACTCTTTCCCACCTTCGAGCACGACGATGGTGCTCCAGAGGCTCCCCTCTGCTTTGCGTGGCGTCGAGGAGAGGCATCGGGAGGTCGTCGTGCCCGGGAGGCTCAACGATGTTGTGATAGACTCCTCGCAAGATTTGCTGATATGGGGAGAGATCATGATGTGGGTGTATCTCGTGCTCGCAATGCGTCGTCACCTTTGGTGTACATCTACTGATGCATAAGACAGAAATTCGCAGCGTCGGCATGTTCATCACCTGCGAGAACTGTCCACCGGAGACTCCCACCCGATGGCTTTCAACCGGAGTACTGAGTCTCTCGAGAGCGACACCAATTTCTTCAATGAGATGGCGAACGACATCTGTGGGGATTATCTTCTCCTGGAGTGGCTACTCAGTCATCTTAATATCTGGAAGTACATGGTATGCAACTGGAAGACGGGCGCGATTGTATACACTGGGGTGAGTGTGATCGGCCGACCTTCTCATAGTTACTGTTGATTGTGTGCATCTCAGGAGCAGCCTTTTGCCTTAGTGTCCGAACGTCGGCGCTTCCTTGATCTTTACAATCTCGTCATGGACGTGAATAGACCGTCCAGCGGCGAATCGCATGGCCCCATCGGTATCAAAGTGGTCCGCTTCCGAGACGACCCATCGACATCCTCCGTTCATAACGACGGCCCTAACACAACGCCCCGCTCACATATTTTTCTGCTCCCTGTGGCTATGCAGCACCCTGGAACACGCGTTACCTTCGAAATATCGCCCTGGCGCATGGACACCGCCCGTACACCCGGCTACTTTCACAGCGACCCAGCCGACAGGCTCCTGGCCATCGACGTCACTGCGCCGTCTTCGAGAGAAACGTTCATGTCTATCCATGTCCCTGCGCGGACCCTGCTGTCCTACGTCGATACACACTCGGGGACGACTGAGGTGCCCTGGGAGATGTGGGGGCCGCAAGGCGCGCGCGCGACGCTTCGTGGGTACCCCATAGATGGGTTCACCGTGCAAGGCATGCGGACGGTCGTCGTCTCGTACGGCGCGTCTGATCCTTTGCCAAGGATGACTGTGCTCGACTACTACCCTCGCCGCGTGGGGCGGGCGCTCGCTCGGCAGCGCGCCGGCGACAGCGCCGTCACGATCCTGCATGGAGGCGAGATTTACGCGCCAGACGATGTGTTGTGCGTCAAGACGGCGCGGCCATGTCTCTCCGTGGAGGTTCCGCTTCCGGATGACCTGGCAAGGTCTTTCCGTGAGCAGGATGGCGCGCCTATGGTCTTCCTGTGTGAGGACGGTTTGCTGGTCGTCGAAGTGTGTATTCAATCTTCTTGTGATTGTGCACGGTCTGATTGTTCGTTTCCGATGTCTAGCTGGACCCGACGTCAGAATCCGAGGTGGTCAAAAGGGTGTGGACGTTTACAGTCTGATTATCATGCTTCGAGTATAGACACAGTCTGGACAAGAGTCTGTTCATCTAGTTAGTGGACCATGAATGCATGATTCGTAATCCTTCTCATCATCCATGTCGCTTCGTCACGCAAAAGGAGTTGCAAGGTATCGTTGCGCAGGTTATTGCCGGGATTGACTCGAAGTGAGTGCGTCTTCCGAGCGTGGCACGCCGGGCTTGCAGGGCGATAGACTTAAAGGAGTTGTCCTGAATTAAAAATTCGGCTCCCGTCCCGGTGACTTCTGACCCAGGCTATGGAATAGAAAGGGGACAAACTCGCAACTGGACGAGACAGAACCAGACGGGCGTGTTCTCCCGACTGTCGCTACAGGATGTGGGAAGAAGTATGTACTACAAGGTTCAGTTTAGAATCGAGCCTACGTGATGTGCTCACCAGACGCAACAACACATATAAATAGATGGACGTAGTTTCGTCTCGATTGCCCGTCCCTATGATCGCATACAGATATAAGGATGACCGTGGCAAGGGTGAGAAGAAAGTGAGTCTTGGTGAGAGCCAGCGGCACAGCGCCACGTCGAGCGCTTACGCCACGTGTCCACGGCACAGCCACCGCGACATCGTAAACATCCTCGCCCGGGTCGTCGACTCATACACTGCCAACTTCCACATTTTGTAGCAGATATCGTGTTTCTGTGCGAGGATAAATACGTACGGAAAAACTCATACAGCGTACGCCATCCATATTCCTGCTTGTCTCCGTGCTCTTACTTTGTGAAGTTCGTCAGGTCCAGCCCTAGCGGTCTGGCCACGATTTCGCATGCGGCACGTACCCAAGTCGACGCTTTCCGGGACATGCCAACGCCGTGAAGGCTTGTGGCGCACGACCCACCTGCTATTGTGTCTCCCAGGTATGCAGGTGGCTGAAAATAGCTCGGTATGTTCGCTCCGAACGTGCTACGATGGCACACTATGCATTGAAGCGGCGGACTCCTGCTATATGTATGCGCCGCACCTCCGCCGGCACCACGCCCTTTCTCTCGGAATCTCCGGTACGATGGACGAGATAACCGGTGGAGTGTCACTCGGTCCTACCACCTGTCTCTCTTAGAAACGCCCTCGAACATCGGAGCAGTCCCAGACGCATGACGATCAGGAATGCAGCGTGCAGCTGTCTGTATCAAGGCATTGAATGGTTTTGCGGATCCCATATACCTTCATACCGGGGCAGCACTATTCACCGTCCACTGTGGAGACAGGGTGGGTGTTAATTTGTTAATGGCGTCTTGACCAATGACCATCAGGCTCCCGACAGGCGTACTTTTAGGTCACAGCGCTTCGGTTTGAAGAATGCAAGTCTTAGCACCTGCTGACTGCGTGAAACTCAGTAGGTGTTGACGCGCTGCTGTCGGTGCAGCATGCTGACAGTCCTCGGCGGCAGGCGTGGGCAGGCGCCGGAGTGCATATAAACTCTCGAGTGCAGCCATAGCTCCTCCACGAGTTCTAGTGAACCCGGTCAGCTTCAGTCCACTTCAACACTTAATCAAGTCGAGCCCTTCAAATGCGTGTCAGTTCTCTCGTCGCCGGCTGTCTGCCGTTTGTGGCACTCATTGCCCAGGCAGCTCCGCTCCTCGTATGTTCTAGTACCTCCGCAATTTCCTGCGGTCACTAACTGTGATATAGACCATAGACGAGACGGACCTGCTCAGCTATATCAAAGGATATGTTCAGAGCACGCTCGAATTTGTCAGTAGAACGCGGTATTCCTGGCACTAAATAGAGAAACTGAACTTCTTACAGACTGCCTGCCCTGCCTACGAAATCGAGGACAGGGACGTTTTCAGCGTTCAAGATCCCGACGATATCTACAGCAACACTGTCGAGACTTTCGCAGGCGATGAATATTGGTTCCGCTTCGAAGACCCCAGCATCGTCAACGCCGGCAACAACATCCTTCCGCTCGCCACACGCCCCGGAGCCAAGGTACGCGTCCCTCGAGAAGTCCGCTCACCTCTCTCGCTAACCCTTCGCCAGGACTACGACGACCAGGCGTACAAATGGATCTCCAACGACGCGTCCAAGGTCACCCGAAGTGCGTCTCCCCTCCCTCGGCCCGAATAACCCCGCTCACGTATCACGTATATCCCTAGACGCGCAGGGCCGCTGGGCGACGCTCTACGTGCTCCCGAGCGGGACCCGCGCGGACGTCACGAAGAAGGCGGAGAAGTTCGAGGTCACCAGCGAGGCGAAGCGCGCGGCGCAGTATGTCACGAAGGACCACGAGCCCGGCGACAACGGCGTCAACGGCGTCGCGAAATTCAACAATGTGATTCCGCTGGATGATTTCCGCTCCAAGGTCAAGCGCACGGTGATATTGCGGAGGTTGGCGGGAGGGAAATTTGGGTATGTGCTTTCTTAATGGAGAGCTGTTGTGGCCCTGGTATTGACCTGCGGCAGGTACACCACGATCACCAAGGGGAAGAGATCCGATACAGCTACTAAGGACGACCAGAAGGCGCTGGAGAGGTTCAAATGAGTTGTTTTTACTCACCGTGCATTCTGCTCGTGTTTTCTTGTTTCCGTGCTTTCCCCTTGTGCAGGAGACTCGCGAACGCGAGTCCTTGTTTTGGTCTTGAAATGTATGTCGTGAACAATCCTTCGTATATTCGTAAACGGGATATGTGGCGTATATATTCGCGCTAGCTGAGGAGAAAGTCAAGAGAGAGCATGAGGGCTTCTCAGAGAGACGGCAAGTCGACGCACAAAACCACGTGACGCAAACACGTCGCGTCGCCTTTATTTGGTCCGCACATGGAAACCAAAAAAACCTCGTAGTATAAGTAGCGTATAAGACCCCGTCCTCACGCCCTCGTCCTTCAATCTCCCCTCATCATGACACACACACCCACCTCTGACCGTTCCCTGCCGCTCCTCACCATGGTCTATTCTCCTTTCTGCTCTTGCATCGAGAAGCTGGTCGCGCCGCGCCGCGAGGAGCTTTCCGGCGCCGTCGAAAAACATCGTGACTGCAAACCGCTGTAAAGCATTGATCTGGACACTCAAATACCGAAGTCGGGTGTTGGAGAAAGTAAGTCGCAAACGCGCCCTCGCCGCAGTGCACAGCTGAACTGATCTTCCTCTCAGTGACCTTTGCGTGGTCCAGACATGCCGCAGCGAAATGCAGATGCCCGTGGGAGCAGCCATGGTGCGTCATCCCAAGTTGTCTTCCTCTGTCGATCGTGCTGATGCATCTTGCTTTTCGGACTCCACGTGAAACAGAGCCATGCATCGTATTCTCGAATCATCGTTTCCTCAGGCTGTATTAGCCTTT
The DNA here is from genome assembly GCA_022160305.1 of Artomyces pyxidatus. Classification (NCBI taxonomy): domain Eukaryota; kingdom Fungi; phylum Basidiomycota; class Agaricomycetes; order Russulales; family Auriscalpiaceae; genus Artomyces; species Artomyces pyxidatus. The sequence goes on along the minus strand of MU277224.1, from coordinate 320,522 downwards.
GTGTATATATGCTTCACTGAAACACCGATGCGGTTGCCATTGTCTAGAGACTGTGAACAACAAGACACCGTAAACAGGGCATGTACGACGCTCCGCGCTCCACAGGGTCCCTCGATCAAACCAAATAACCAGTCCCGTACTATGTGACAAACATAGTCGCCCAGTCGAGCACAACAGAGAGAGCCTGTGATAACACAGATTCTCGCATAGCAGACGGCATACATACCAAGTCCAGTAAACGAGTCCGCACCAACCTCCCGTGATCTGCTTTGAATGGGCGCAGAACTTCGGTCTGGCAAGAATCAAGTCTGGGAGAGTGGTTGAGCGAGAGAGGCGGGAGGCTGTCCAGAAGAGAGCGACGAAGAGAGCGACACGAACGTTAGGGCATTTGCGAGGGAAGGCGCCGATGTACCGCCACGGGCCAGCACCCACACCTTTGCGAAGAGGAAACGGTGGGTGCACTGAATATAGTGCGCCCTCGCGCTTCGACTGCACGGAGGAGACACACGAGCCCGTGAAGACACTTGGCGCTCTGGCGCTCGATGCTCGGGAGGATCGCTCACGGCTGCACCCAGGCGCTATGCTGTGGCGCGTCGAAGGCATGCTGGGGTATGGGATCAACTGAGATTGGGAACAAGCCCGGTGGGATGGAAAGGTCGGAATCAGAAGCAGCTGCGGATCGACGCCGAGAAAGCCGGCGGTGATGCGGTCGATGGCACATCTACGGAGTCAGCGAGGATAGAGAATGTACGTGACATGCTCGTGCGTTGCGTGGGACACCGCGAGGGCCTCCTACTCTTCATGTACGACACTACTATCCACCGCGAGAGCAGAAGAAAATGTCACGAGAAGTGACTGAGGACACGATGATGAGCCGATAAAAGCGAGGACAAGAAAGAGAGGCCAGTAGGATGTCTCAAGGGACCTCTCCCGTGATCTCTAGCTCGCCTCCAGATATAGAGAAACAACTATCACCAGCGGCGTGCAGCGTCTCTCGGGAATGTACCTGCGGATGCGGACACGAGTCCAGGCGGCGGGCGGGGCAGGCAACCCCGCACGCAACGCACCTAAGTACTGAGCATGATACAGCAGTTCCCGGGTCGGCACCGAGCAGAGACCGATGCTGAGAGCCGTTATTCGAGCGAAAAAGTAACTGTGAGGTCAGAGACCCGCTGCTAGGTTGCGCGATCGCGATCGATGAGGCTGGGATGAAGGCGATGGCGATGACAAAAGGACAGGGCATGGGTCGACGAGCTGGGGAGTAGTTGACATTGGAGAAGAACGGCTGCGCTGTGCCGTCTTTGACTGGCGTATTTTGCTGGGGAGGTCTTCGCAGGAGGAGGATCGTGGACCGTGGTAAGACGAATTTTGCGGTGGCGTGCAGTTTGAAAGCTCGGAAGGTGCCGTACATTTCGAGCTCCGCGGATCTTCGCACAGCTTCGCACCTGCTTCGCACTTTGCTGGACGCGGTTACATACTGAATCTGTGCGAAACAAGATAGAGACTGGATCCTCCACGTCGTGATCCTCTACGTCGTGACAGCTACATAGTACGTAGGTACACCGGGAGGCTCTACATGCAGATCACCAGTACTTTGATGGGAGACTGATCGATTCCGAACGCTTCACGAACGCTGGATACGTTGGATATGCTACGGAGTGGCTCGAGGATACTGCAGGGACCGTATATACAGGACGCTCCTGCCAAAGTTCACTTGTGCGGTGCGAACTAAATAAAGTTGAATAAATAGGTGCGCGGCGTGTTCGAGTCACGTGAGTGCCGGTGATTCGTCAGCCTCGCTTCCGCGCGACCGTCGGCGCACGTCGTCTTCTCTTCATTCTCCTCGTCGTTCTCTAGCTCGCCATCGTTTCTCATGTCCATTTCTGAGACCAACGTCCCAGTACTTGACGCAGTGCATTCTTCGGACAGCGCATATCGTCGACCATGCCGACGGCTACCAGCTCTTCGACTCTTCATTTTGGCGACTATGCCGTCGCTCGGGACATCCTCAAGATCTTCGTTGGCCCCAGAGACCATGGAGAGAGGGTTGCTTCCCTGGCGGAGATGAGTATCTTTGTTTCTTTGCCTTCGTTTCTATGGATTAATAATCCCCTGATACATCTCCATGCACATCATATTTGGCCTGTTCGTCCAGCCTTTCTTACATCCTCCGCGCCCCTCAACCCTCCTCCCACGATCGCACCACACACAAATAACGAAACGTATAACATTCTGCTTTTCTGTTATCTGACCCGATCTGTACCGAATCATCGACTCTCCGTTTGCTCGCTCTTAGTGTCGCCTAGGACCGGCTACTCCTTCATCACGCTAGCAGACACTGCCAATGATTTAGAACTTCCATCGCGCCTGCCAGCACTTTGACACTAAACTTGCAAGGCTCTTGTATTGTGGACTCCTTTCTCGAGGAGATTTCTCCTTGAGTGTGTCTGTTCTCGTGTTTGGTCATCTCGATTCCAGAACGCCACTGTTATGGGCCCCACCAATAAATCACACAATGCTATGCACTTCACACCTCGCGCGCGTAGAACGGATATCTAGACCTGTCCACTAACTGTCTTGTATTCGCGGACCGTCACAAAATTCCGGCCCAGAGTTGGCCCAGGGAGAAGGAAATTGAGCCTTCTCCAGATTACTGGTGCCGAAAACTCGTCTTTAGATCGCACCCCCAATCGAACTAGTCTCAACTCCTTGGAAGAAGCACGCTGCCTCGCTCATAGCACCCGACTTCGTGGACGGATCGTGTTCTAATTTGCGACTGTACTGGTGCTCATGCTTTAACTAGCTTGGTGTAGTACTATCTATCCACCCCATACCTTTCCTTCGCGTCCCGACTTTTCTTAACGTGTGTTTCTTGCTTGTTCGCTTCTCTGTACCTCATAACTAATAGTCGCGCAGGGATACGGCAGTCCGCAGAAACAGGGGGAACCTAGCTTCGCCGTGCTTGTTGTCGCCATGTGCTGCTTTTGCGGTACACTGATGACCCTCGTGTGCGCGCACGGAACTCAACGATTGAGTATATTCAGGACCACAGTGTTTTATATCGATCGCACGTCTCCAGACTCGTCCAGCCCACCGTGTACACTATCCAGGCTATGCTCATACATAGGCGGTATCCACACGGTGTGTTAGGGAAAGCTTTTCATGGCCTTCTCTCTCATCTCGGAAGCCATCACTCTCTGTATTGACTCGGATCTACACTGATCCGCCGATGAACACGGGATCGTCGACCCAATCGAAGACGAAGTGAACAAATACACCTTCGAGGGCGAGTATGTGTGGGACAAACAAGCTGATTTGCGCTGTCAGATTGGCCGGTTGCCCGCATCCAGCATTCGGGACTGTGATGCCTCCGCGCCTACCACGGTCACGCAACACATCACTCACGACAGCTGAGTACTCAGCCTCCCGAGACTCCGCAGTCGACTATGGTATGGTTCTTCGTAGTGCTCGAAGTCGTTCTCGCCACACCACCCCTCAAAATTTCGGTGACGCGTCTCCTTTCCTCAAGAGCACGACGTCTATTCTCACCAGCATTCGCAGGCACAAAGGAAGAAGGGCTCCTTGGGGGCGCCTGCAAGTCAGTGCCAGTGTACTGGGTGCACTCGGCGGAAGCGATGGCCAGTGAGGATATATGACGCAGTCCCTGCATCTGCTCTTGTTGGGTCACATTATCCGGGACACCGGTTCTCTGAACGGCGCAAGAGAGCCCTGCTGTGGGCGAACAGGAACGGAGTGATAACGAGGGCGAAGTTATGACGTTCGCAAGCATGGCGACCTTGTAGATAAGTACATCGTCATACTGCGACGAAGGGGCTAATGACGTATTGTACACAAATATCTTTCTGACTTGAGCATTGCAGAGCGGGTTTTTCTATACAGATGGTGTGCACATCATCCACCAGCTGACGCAGGCTGGACGGATCCTCGTCATGCCCCAGTTGAACTGTCCATCCGAAACTCTGATTCTTCCGACCATACCTGCGTTAGGCTTTCTCCGGTGAATCTGAAGTCGCTGTGTGGCCAGAGATACTGTGATATGATGGAAGAGTTCTGCGAACGTGCGTTCATAGTTCATCTGTGTTTCCGCACCCTGATCCTGATATACTTGGCGGCGTTCATGCAAAATAGCACTTGGCCACCCTGGATCTGACCAGTCCAGAAGCAAAACCCTTCTGCCCTGCTCTTCTGGTAGCACAGACTCGGATTCGCGGGCCATCGATCGTGTTGACTACCCAGATTCTAGGAGTCACGCGTTCAGCCCACGCGGTGCCTCAATTGCCTTTCCGAACGGCTGTTCGCATCGTGACGTGTCTCTCGAACACGTCCGTCGTGCAATTAATTCCAGCTGCGTGAATCGATGGCTAAACAGGTGTGCAGATGCGTCTAACCTTATGCGCATGCCGTCTATGTCATTGCGTTCCGGCGTGCTCGCTCGTATGTCATGGCGTATCTTGTTCCCGGTGCATTAAAATACAACATATATAGAGACCAATCCAACTGATCGGATTCCTCGTCTTGCGCCCAGGACTACTACCCACTGCCCTCTGACCAGTGAGTACTTTTCTACTTTGTCGATCTCCTCGATAACTCATTATCGCTTCAGGCGAGACACAACCCGGCCACTATTCGATTGCACAACAAGAGCTTTATTTTGAACGCAGTATGTGCACATCCTTCTAATGCGACGTGTTGCTTATCCCCCTAGTTCTTGAAGCCGACTTATTCGCCTAAAGATGGAGAAACCGGTCCTGCCATGGGAGAAGGACCCATACCGATACGGGTTCAGGCCCATGAACATAGGTATCGTTGGCGGCGGTATGGCTGGACTCTATGCTGCCCTACTACTCCAACGCGCTGGCCATCGTGTTCGTATTTTGGAAGGGACCGATCGCGTCGGAGGACGAGTCCGCACGCATCACTTTTCGGAGGAGAGCAATCAGTATTTCGAGGCAGGCGCCATGCGTATCCCCGAGTCCATTTTCCACACGATCACCTTCAACCTCATCAAGTTCTTGCAATCCATCCGTCCCGCTCTTCCTGTCAGTAAACGGGTTCGACTCATCCCGTACATCATCAGCGCACCAGGCAACCGGCTGTACGTTAATGGGCACCGAGAAGATGGTTATCATGTGTCCTCGACAACGCCTGCTGACATCGGCTGGCCTGTGCCTGAGAAATACATGTCGTCGAAAGCGGAGGATCTGATGTGGTCAGCCATCGGTAAATTCATCACGGAGCTGAAGGACAACTTCGAGAACGGCTTCCGGGAACTCCTCAAATTCGACAACTATTCCTTCCGCTTCTACCTCACGTCGGTGATGGGGTGGCCCGACACCGTCGTTGATTTCGTCGAGACCGTCATCTCTCAGTCGAACCAATTCGCCCTCAGCGTCACGGAGATGGTCATGCAGCATATGGACTTCAAGACGGAGAACTGGTGGACTATAGATCACGGCATGAATCGACTCCCCTACGCGATGGCTTATCTTGTCGGATACAAGAACATCACCTATGGCGCGCGCGTGACCGGGCTGTCTCAGTCCGTCGACGGCCAAGTCACGATATCTGCGTTCGGCTACAATGGCGCGCTCAAGGCGAAGTTCGACAAGGTCATCATGGCTATCCCTCCTGCCGCCATGAGGATGATCGCGGACCGCCCTCGCTGGGACCCCCTCAAGGAACTCGCCATCCGCACGATGCACTTCGAGCCGTTGTACAAGATGGGTATGCGCTTCAAGACGCGATTCTGGGAGCGCGTGCAACCGAAATCCACTCTGGGAGGGCAGTCGACCACCGACCTTCCCATTCGATGGATCGTCTACCCTTCCAACGGTATGGGAACCTCCGGTCCAGGTGTTCTCCTCATCTACGCCTGGATGACGGACGCGAGCACATGGCTTCCCCTTACGCCCACGGAGCGCAGGAGTCTCGCACTGCATTGCATTGCAAAATTGTATCAGGGTGAGGAGGACATCGACGGGTCCAGAATCGACATATATGATCTCCTCATGGGGACCTCCGACGCGATATGGTCCACCCGTACAGCGACGGGCGACGCCATGTTCCTGCCCGGCCAGTTCGAAGCGCGCTTTGAGATCGCCCGCCGCCCCGAGAAGAACATCTTCTTCGCTGGCGAGCATCTCTCCTACCACCACACGTGGATCTCGGGTGCGCTGTGGTCCGCGCTGTACACCGTCGGTCAAGTGCTGGGGATCCCGAACGTCTGGCAGCTTGCCTACCGCAATCCCTTCAAAAATATCGACGAGGTCCCCGACGAGACGATTCACGCGGAGCCGCCGAGCGAGCAGCACGGGTGGATCCCGCCCCTCATCATAGGCAGCAGGGACGGAGACGGCGCGGTTCCACGCATCGAGTTCGAGTTCAAGCCTAAGGACTCATTGTTCGGCGACTCCGACCGTTCGAGGTGGGGACCTGTTACGGGCGGCCCGGGCCACCTCGACGATGCGACGTTCCCGCTCGATTTGGGTGCAGGCATCTCTCATCCTCTGGGTGTGGAGATCACGGACCTTGCGGGGCCGCAAGCCCTCGGCTAAGTGAGTGGCATTCGGCAGGTACTTGTCAGCTTGAAATGCGCATCGGTTTTACGTCAGTACGGTGATTTTTTTCTCAAATATCACTTCAATGTCGAGCACATGGTCTTATATTGTGGCGATGTAGGATATGTTGGTTGTATTCTCTTGAAATTGACGCATGATTATTCGCCTTTTTACTCTCGCTGTGCATGCGGCACGGTGCAGGTGCGAGGCCCTTCCTCCCGATGACATAACCCAAGGCCGATATCACTCTGTGATCCATGTGCGGGCCTGGATGTGTCCGCGACAACTCTCGCAGTGGTATGTCATGTAAGGAATACTAACCTGACACTGACTGGATTGATGTCTTGCAGATTTCCACTCGCCGGCGCGGCGATTGCATCCTGCTTCAGACTAGTGAGTGGCCGCCTTCAACGTCTCATTTATCCCGTTCTCTTCGAATGAATAACGTCGATTGGTTCGAGGAGGATCTCGTACCCGTTCAGGTGTATCAGGCATGAGAATCGCACAGATCGCGCACTCGGAGATTAATCGCTTCGGCCTGGTGCTTATACTATCGGGACATGACGTTTCTATGTCGGTGAAAGTTCCCTCGCAGTAACGTGTCATGCCCTCTCGTTCCACACTGGCCAGGCCGGCATATGTCCTGTTTCCGCCTCTGCGTGATCCATCTATCTGACTCGTTCGATTGACTATGAATCTCAGACTCGAGTGCCTCTGTCTCCAGATCTTGGGCACTGATACATCCTATTTGATCACACTCCGAACCGAGCAGATCTTGCCGCCAAAAAACCGGGAAGCCTTGCTTGCGGACCACGAAGGTGGGGGAGATGGAGGCCGTCTACATATACATGCCAGGATGAGTGCGTGCCGTCTCTGTTTATTCAACCACATTCAATTTATTCTGAGGCGTAAAAAGCACAGACAGCGTTGACAGGACAATTTTAGTGGTAACCCCGAGACTGCCCGCTCGGAGATCATCCCAAAATGGGTATATCACACCTCACACTTCTGCGAGGGAGCCCCTTGTCTCAAGAACAACTGATGCTAACGTCTAATGTGGTTGTTGATTTGCAACTGCTGTTTTGAGCGAGGAAAACATGGCATGATAGTTATGGCGGGTGTTTTCTATGGCCATGGAGCTATACCTTCGCGATTCCCCAGATGACTCACAGATCGCATGCTCGATGCCAGTGGCCAAGCTCCATGCAATGATAGCCACTACTGCATACTATGTGCGCGCGGCCTTGCACTATCCCGACGCGGGTTTACCAACAGTTCAGACGAACCAAAACACCTCAACCCTCTATACTTACATCGCCGCGACCACGAAGGGAGCGCGCTGCCTTTGCGGGAATTTGGGTTCGCCCTTCCCGACTCTACCTAAATTCGAGACAGAGGCGCGTCCCAGAATGGCCAGCGCTGTGCAGACGTACTGCCCAGCGATCGCGTGCCCCCCTGCGGACGTGCGCGTCCGGTGTTCAAGCTCTCCCCTCCCTCAGGACTTGCGCAGCTTAAAGCGCGATGGGGTGCACGAGTATACCAGTACCTCAGCCCCACTTGCCCTTTCACTCCACCATTCACTCTTCTCATCTCGTCTCTTTCACCGCACCGATGGACGCCTTCGCCAACTTGAACACCACCGCTGACGGCGCCGACCTGCCTGTCGACGCGGACAGCACCGCCGGCGGCCAGACATGGTGCATGGCCGCGTAGTGGGCAAATGTGTGTTGTATGATATGTGACCGCTGATGCTAACGCGCAACATTTTGTTGATTTTCAGATCTCTGTATATAATGCGCGCACTGTTCGCCATGCGTGCTCGCCGCCTGTTTGTATCGGTGCGTGTAGTCGGGCGAGTTAGTACGGCGCCGCTGACATTTGCACAAGTGCCTTATACGTTGACGGGGCCCTGGGCCTGCGTTGTAGGCTCCGAACTTGAGGCTGTATGTTGGGGAGGAGTCATTTCTCTTCTTTTGCGTCTCTCGGAAACTTGGCCATGTGCCGGGGTTTCATCTTTTGTTGGTATCATTAACAGAGTTCTTTCATTTCTTTGCTGGTTGGTGGGAATGGTGCATGCGAAGGACGGGAAGTCAATATGGAACTTCGAGCAGGTACCTACGAGTGTTCTGGATATATAGCTTTAGCTCCGTAATGCCTTTGATCCCTTGTTCAGTTCAGCGACGGTGTCATGCTGTCTTGCATCGCGGGCACGTTCAATCGAAAGACGGTCTCCCGGGGCGACTAACCGCTCTTTTCTCAGATAAAGACTTCCAAATGTGTTCCTGTGTGACAATCTTGAGCGAGCAACAATACGTAAACATCGAATAGTCATTCGCGGATCATCGCGAACTGACACAGGACGTTGTATCGTACGGCCGAAAGTAACAGCATACATACACTGGGCAAGGTCGGCAGTTACAAACAGACGATACAGTCTCCGGGCTAGAGCGATGATTCGAGAGTACCTCGTACTTGATGGGCGTGCGTTCGCGGTTCCGCTTGCGTCTCTGCATCAGTTCGAGGCGTAAGACAACGAGACGCCACAGAGGAAGGAACCCCACTTACAGCGACCGACTCGTCCTCGATCCAGACTCCAGAATGTCCCGCCTGTATACCGTGACACCGCAGCGTATGCGTCCTAAACCGACTTGAATGGCATGAGAAGGGTTGCTTCGCTCGAGAGGCTCGAGAGCTCCTACTGGGAGGGATGAAGAGTACTCCGCGCGGGGCGGAGAACTGTCGGGCTCTGGCGAGGACGTACGTCTACTTCCATGCTTCGAGCGCGCTATCGAGTGAGCATATGTGACTCAGGACGATACTTCGGAGCACACATACGGGGACGCACAGGAACAGAAGGGGTACGAGACATGTAGACACGATCGTACACCTCGATTTCTATGTGGTGCGCACACGCAGATTTGTATACGCCAAAGAGACGGCTCTGCATGTCTGGGATTGCGAGACGAATGGAACCCGGATGCCTCCGCGTCCTCAACAAAGATCGATGCACTTCCACGCTGCACCAAACACATGTGCGCAGATGGAAGCGTTTCTCTCCGCCCCAGCGCTCCCGGCGACGTGACCTTGGACTTAGCCATGCCCAGGTGCTCGCGGAAGGAAATCCTTAGCGTGTGTCAACTCTGGGAAGCGCCATGTCCAGTCTTCGTCCCGAGACGGCGCGGGTGCACACGAGGATATGCGCGTGTATCATACGCATACGAGCGAGACAGGGATGGAGAGGAAAGGAGGGATGGAGAGGAATTGAAACATCTGCGAGCATAAGTACGTTATGTCCCGCATGTCCGGGTCCGGGGACATCATCCACGCCGTACCAAACGGACGGAGATCGCACAGGGGCTCACCGCGGCCACGCAGGTGCGTGAACCGCGACTTGAACTAGGGGAGAGGAGACGAGGACAGTGCTGCAAGAAGGAGACGGGACAGCCGTGCAAAGAGCGAGCGCTGTGCCAAGCAGTTCCAAGGACCCGCAAGACCAGCTAGGCGCTACAAAAGAAGTAAAGTGTGTGCTGTATGCAACATAGACTTTGTAGTTCTCTTCGAGGCTCTAGGAGCGTGCATGCGGGCCCTTGTAGACACCTAGCGTCCAGTCGCTTGCACGGTGTAGAAGGAAAAGGAATATACAAGGCGCTCGAGGTGTCGTCGAGCGAGCCGCTCTCTATTCAAAGAAGAGTCCCAATGCGCACTACAGCACCGCATATGACACGTACGACGGAAAAGATCGCCACCGATAGATGGCAACATGAAGGAAGATGGAGGGGCGATGAACACTCTAGGAGACGAACGCGATCTGTGGTGGACGGTCACTCTCCAGGCGTAGTGGTACTGGTAGAGTGGAAGACAGAAGTAGAAAGGCCACGTACCCACGCCATACATTCGTCCAGGAGAACCTCTACGATGAGGGTCTCCGTGCTCCTGGGGATCTGGTCGAAGGGTCCATCGAAATGGTTGGCGTTGATTGGGGCATCGCTGGCAGCACAGCGTGAACGCATCGAGGGGAAGATGGCGGTCGGTAGGAAACAATGTGGGGGTGACATGTTGACAGCCGATGTCGTGGTAGCTGGAAGAGACGGAGAGCCGCTACTGGCCCACCAGCGCGAGAACAGCGCCACGTGGATGCGTGCGAAACAGACGTGGGCCGCGGCGTGTCCTCGTCCCCTCTTCGACGACCATACATCCCATCTCAGCTATCCTGGCAGTCTGCGACGCTCTCCTTGCGACAATTTTTCATCTCTGTACATCGCTTTCTTCACAATCGAGAACAAATTGGCAGCTGGGCAGGGAAAAGAAAGATCTTGGATATGGGCCGCCGTCGGGTGAGTTTTCGCCGACGCTTTGCGCTGACCGTATGCTCCATACAGGATACCGCGCACATATTCCTCTTCCATCATCTTACCACAGCATCGAAGTCCATTTTTGAGCCGATGCGCGCGCTGACGTATCGATCTTTGCACACACATGCTGTCTCCCCGCCTTCTCGATCAGCCCGCCCCCTCTGAACCAGCATCACTTCAGCGAACTGTTCTCATTGTCTGCGGTGCACAGAGTATAGGGACACTGCGCTCCTTGTATCAATGACGGGACACTCTGCCCGCAATCTCGCTCCTGGGCTCCGATGCTGCCGGAGGTTCATTTCCGATGGACGCTGCACGGGTTTTTCCTTGTGCTCAGTCTGCCAGAATCATCTCTAGGCGTGTCTTTGGGGCCCAGGATGCAGAAATGTAGCAGTTGCGCTCCTGGTGTTTGCCTGGCTACGCGACGATGGCTCCGAGATTCGGAGTGCCCCCTCCTGCACGTGTTGAATATTGCCTTGGCGTTGGGTGCTCTGCACGCGTTTCGCCATTCTCTCTCCTCTTTATCTCGTCCGAGTGGCAGCCCGCACGCGATGTAGCTGGCGAATTCTTCATTCGCCATGCGCCGCCCTTTGCCTGGGGTATCAACCCTGTGCTCCGGTGAGCTCGGGACTACTCGGCAACTCACCATACAGGAGGAAGAGGGCCAAGCTCATGCTATACAGCGCGTGGATGTACTGGATGTGTAGAGGCTGGTGCCCCGGTACTATACGTGACGTAGCTACTGTCTGCTTTGCTCTTGCGGGTGGTCTGTAGTCGCTCTGGAGTCAGAGTCGGCGCTAGATCTCCTCTTCGCGTCTGCGATCGTACTTGTCGCAGGGGACACCGCTGCTTGCCACTCGCCTTCGAGGATCGAAAAGACAGGAAAGCGGAAAGTTCGATCGTCATTCAGCGTGACGGACGATTGCTCTATGTCAATTTCACTCGGGGTGTGGTAGGGGATTCGATCGGTGCGTTCGCTAACGTGTCTTTGCTTCTGTCGCTGACTGTGTCACGGATTTCTATCTCACAATCTCGCTTGATTACAGCGATTTGCATAAATGATGGCAGTGGGTGGCGCCGAGAGGCTCGTCGCGCCGCGCCGCGCGGCCTGAGGCCTGAGGTTTCCGGCGCCGCGCGAGGAGCATGCACCACCCCCTTCCCAACCACCCCCACTTCCGCGGTGAATCGCCCGATTCCGATCTTTCAGCCATCCCATTTCCTGTTCATCTCTCCGCACCGCTCCCTTTGGGCTTTCTGACACCTGCACCTCGAACGACCGGCAGTTCCGTCTCTCCAGCACGGGCCGTAGTGGGACACTCTGCTGCTGCGCTGTTGATACACGGTCATCCCATCCATTCGGCGGGCTCGGCATCCGATGGCATGATCCCTGCACTCCTCCTCACGGCCCATGCGCTCCCCGGCTGCACCAAAGCTGACGTCGCGCGGGGCCATCCTTGCGCGGCGCAGTCCTCTTTGTTGGCTGTTTGGGGAGTATGCTAGGGCCTGCGAAGGGCACGGCGCGGGACGCGTAATGCATGCCTTCTGTCTTTGATCGGCACTTTTACTGGGCTGGGAGTGTATGCTGGTTTTGAGGTTGGTGGTTTGTGCAGCGGCGTCACGCCGATCGCGTTATGTCCTGCGCGCTACATGTCCCTCGGAGCCCGGCATCGTTATAGGATTCCGGCTTCTCAGTGCTCTCTGGCGCTGGTCTTCGACCTTCCTTTTGATGTACGGGGAGCTCGGGTAGTGACTATGGGGAGTCGGTGCACCGCAGAAGCCCACACTTCTTCTAGGAGTTACGCTAATTTACACGCATAATTAAACATGGTTCGCTTGATGTTGTCGGCCAGTCTACTTCTGAAATCTCCAGTCAATCTGACTACATATTCTCCAACACTATCGTCATCTGGGGAGTGATACTGCGAGAGCCTTTCAGAGAAGGTGTTGTCACATGTCCGAGTCTCCAGACGATCTCAGTCTTCGACGGCAAGAAGCGGAAGGACCTGGTGAGCTGGGACACCACAACCTCTGAACCAAATCCAAGAGACATGTCAGCGCGTATTCAGGGATATCACGAAATGCAACCCACTCATCTCGAGCTCCGCTAATTTGAAGCCACTGAAACCAGGTTATGAGGGAAGAGAAACATAGGCGCAGTGTCTTCACTCACATGCACGAGCGGGCCCCGCCTAGAAAGGTCAACCTAGCCCCTACCGTCAGACAAGCTGTAAGGCGGATAAGCCCCACTCAGAACGCACATGTTGGAATAGACAGCCGGGATATGCGCGTCGGAGACACTGCCTGGGAGCGGTGCGAGCCATCGCTCGGGCTTCCACACGTCGGCGTCGGCGCCCCAGATATTCGGATCGGTGTTCACGCCGATGATGTCTACGACGACTGTGGTGCCCTGCGGCACGAAGAGATAATTGTCCAGCGCGATATTCCCTTGAATAGGGCGCGAGAGCAGGAGTGTCGTGTCGACGCGGGAGCTGTTAGCCGAGATAGTCAGCCAGGTCGGGACGGGAGAGGGGCATTGGGAACTCACACGCGTGTGACGAAGCTTGCGGGAGGGTATCTACAGGTACGATGAGTGGGATTGAGCTGTTCCGCGAAGGAAAGAGTACGGGTCGTGACGTACAGTCGCAGCGTCTCACGGCAGATCGCGTCTAGATAGGGTAGCTGCATGAGTTCGTCGTATCCGAGTTCGCTACCAGTGGTTACGAAAGCGTCATTGAGTTCTTGCCTCAGCCTTCCTTGCACGTCTGGACGTTGAGCCAGAAGCTGAAGGGTACGTGCGAGGGCGTTGGATGTCGACTCTGTGGCAGCGCCAAGTAGTGTCCTATGATCAGGAGAGATCAAATCGTCTTCAAACGCGTAGAAGCGGCAAGCGAGCGTGACGTACATCATCTGTGCCATAATCTCTTCGTCTTCCATCTTGGACTCGGCGTCGGCATCGGCGTTCGCTCTCACTGCGCGTATACGTTCAGTACGGGCGGCTGGAGAAGAGAACGTGCTGTCGGCGTACTGAGAACGCTGACGATGTCCTTGCCTCCGCTAATCTGATTCGTGAGCTCGACATCTCCTTGCGCCAGAAGTGCTTTCTTTGCCTCGAACAAGTCTTGCCTGAAACTCGTCGTGGTATCCACAAGCTTCATCATGTGCTTGACATCGGCCAACGGGAAACAGGCAGCCACAAATCGCAGAACTCTTGAAGGCCACTTGGATACGAGAAGGAAGAGTGGAAGAAATATGAACAACTTTGACAGAGTTGGCCTTCATAGCAAGAATTAGCCGCCAGTGTCGACAGAAGACACCGTGTACACACATGAACTCCTTGATGGCGATCTTGAACTCGTTCACGTCGCCGTCGGGGGAGAGGCTATCGAATGTGTAGCCTAAACCTCCTTGTGCAATCATCTCCAGCGCGGCACGACTGAACCAGTCAATCACCTCGACCTCCGCTGGGCCGTCGACGACTTTCGCTCGCAAGACGTCCCGGAGCTACGTCAAGCTGAGCCGGACGTCAGGAGGTAGAAGTGAATGTCAAACCTGATTCGTGATCTTCTGGAACAACGGGGTTGTCGAGCGCATTTGCTGAGTCGAAAAAATCGGGTTGAGCATTTTGCGCTGTCTCCGATGAAGAGTGCCTTAAGGTTGGTCAGTCGATGCAGCATGGGTACCGTTAGAGCGACATGCCTGTTGACGACAACAGACCCGGACCGATGGAATGGCGAAACAGCCTAGTATGCAGCCGAAGCCGTCACGACAAGCCTATTCTTGAAACAAGAAGACGCACTCAGTAAGCCACTCATGTGGTTCGAAGATATCCTGATTCTTGACAAGGATGTTTGATAGAGCCATCGGGTCGGATATCAGTAATACTTGATCCTGATTGGAGAAGAATAAATTGACTATGAGTCGAGATAGACGCGAATCGCGCACCCCAAGAGGCCCACTGAATCGAGAGACAGTCCCGTATGTCTTCCGAACGTTTTCGCGAAACTTGAGACCGGAGAGTGCATCGAACATCTGTAGGAAGCTGCCTAGCACATTCTATCAGCGCAACACTGGATCCAAGATAGACAAATCACGCACCTGTCAAAAACGACGGAGAGGGAGGACCCGGAACGCGCCAAAGGACCACTTGTTTGATCCTGTGATGGCAGACGGAAGCGAGGGCGAGAATGACCACTAAAGCCGCTGCGGAGAGGCCCGTGATCCGGAGACAATCGAGAAGGGAAGGACAGTTGACAGTGGAAAGCATGTCCGTCAATCTGGGGCGGAAGATCAATTACGATTCCAAGCCAATGAGTTTTATAGTTTCACCGGTGCCAGAATTCCACTCGGGAGATCAGATAAGCTGCGCGCTGAGAGCACGTACTTTCAACGAAGAACAAAGACGGCTTCAGGGTTTGTATTGGTTTCTGCTGCAATGTGATCGCTCCGGGATGCTCGGAAGTCGGCTGGAACACTGTTTGACGGCACAGAAGCTTTGACCGAACTGGCAGGCCTTGGCGATGGGTTGTGTATCAGTATGAAACATACTGGCGCTGCTTGTTTGCCATTAAGTCTTTCTAGCTAGGCCAACGTTGTCTGGGTGGCCCCCTGGTCGTCAAATTTGCAACCTTCGGGTAGCCCCGGACCCGATATCTCGGTGCTGACACTAGACGGCGTCAAGCTACCCGCTGGATATACCACGCCTATAGAGAAGTGTTCGAATCTTGAATCCGATAACCTACACTGGCAAGATTGCGGAAGGGTGCGAGATTGAGTGACAGGGCCGGGGGAAAGAAATGATTGCGCACCTGTGAGCTGAGACATGCCGTAATCGAGCGTGTCCCCGCGTAGGTCGTCCTCAAACTTCGTTAAAATACACAGCCTCCGACGTGAAGATTTAGCATTTCCGCAGGAAGCGGGAATAACGAGAGATTGTAGAGAAGCCACAGTTTCACGGGCCAAAGGAGGCCGCTGCAACAAGTCCGCCACACGTTTCACATTACCGAGCCTGTGAAGGATGATGAACTGAGAGAGACAGAAGCGGAGGTCTAGATCATACCTTAAGGTTGTAAATAAGACATCATGAGGCGCTGGAAGGAGCGCGCGAGGAGTTTACACATGGATGTCGACTTGGAGGTCTTCGAGAAGACCGCGATAGGGCTGACATCAAGGCTCAAATTGAACATAGAAAGCCAGCTTGACAATGTCGTAGGATTGAAAGGGCAGCGCTCATCAAGCCCGCCGAGGTTCTTGTATATGCGGCATTTAGCAATCCATTGCGTCAGCTTGAGACCAGCGTAGGAAAACAAACCCATCCGTCATCGTCGGTTCCATACTGTAGATGTCGGGCTGACCTCCAAAGATGATATCGATGACGAAAAGTAGATGCATGCGTTTCCAGGCAATACGTTGCAATATAAGAAGATCAAGGGTAGGATGTGTGGCAGGGCTGACCGGTAGGATGCGCGAGCGTGTCTGAAGAAGACTCCACATGTGATTGGGTCGAAAGCCAGGAGCGGCATCGATGAAGAAAATGCTCCTTACAGCGTCGCGTATTGATGGAGACCCTGGGTAGTTATCGAACCTATTTTGTGGCGTGGCTCACGGTTAACAGCATAGCAGAAGGCCGTGTGAGCAACCGAGATTTGATGCGGGATCGGCGGCTGTCGGATGTGCCGGCAGCATGTCGAGATGACATTACAAATTTTCCTGTATACGAGAGAGAGACATGAGTGATTGTAGGTGAAAAAGGGATCGATTTCGAGCTGGCTGAGGTCGGTCGAGCGGGCAGTCGAGGGTCGCTGAGAGGGCGCGACGCGGCCAAATGACATAAATGCACGCCTTCTCGGCGAAGCCGACGGTCCTCCGTCTCGCTCCAGAAGCTGCTTGTGAACCTGAAATTATGTATATGCACGGTCAACAGTAAGTCACCCTTACGCCTCCATACAGGTCACTAGATACTCTCCAAGACAATTGGCATCGTCGGTGTAATGCCGTTAGACCCCTTGATAGAAGGTGTGGAGACATGGCCAAGTCTCCAGACAACTTCCGTCCGTGGAGGAAGGAGTCGGAATGACTTAACGAGCCGGGATACCACAACCTCTGGATAAAGTGATGCATTAGCATATCACTAACAAGCCATACGATTCAGGGCTCACTCATCTCTATCTCTGCCAATTTGAAGCCACTGTAATAGGAAAGACTGAGCGCGGTAGTAGAAAATAGATTGATAGGCGCTCACATGCACGATCGGCTGCCGCCTGAAAACGTCAACCTTGTCTTCGAGTCAGAAAGAAATAACTGTGAGATAGGGAGAAGCTCTACGTACATGTCGGAGTAGATTCCCGGAATGCGAGCTTTGGCTACGCTGTCTGGGAGAGGGGCAAGCCATCGCTCAGGCTTCCATGCGCGGGCATCGGCACCCCAGATATCTGGGTCACAGTTGACGCCCAGAATATCCACGACGACAGACGTGTTTCGTGGAACGAAAAGGGAGGCATCAGACGTTGGATCCCCGCGTATTGGACGCGAGAGTGAAATTATCGAGTCGGTACGAGATCTGTAGAAGTTTGTGAGCTAAATATGTAAAACCAGCGCGGTCATACACGCACACTCGAGAGGAGAATGTTGCGGGAGGGTATCTATCAGGAAGATGAGCCACATTGCCATGGATTTTGGAGTACGTGGTGGCGAAGATGGCACTCGGACGTACACTCTCATGGTCTCGCGGCAGATTGCGTCGAGATACGGCAGTTCCATGAGCTCATCATATCCGAGCTCCCCGCCACTGGACGGACTGGCGCCATTCAGTTCCTGTCTCAGGTTTTCTTGCACGTCGTCGTGCTCCGAGAGCAGTTGGACTATCCGCGCGAGGGCGTTCGACGTCGTCTCAGTGCCCGCGCCCATCAACGTGCTGTTCTCAACGCATGTCTAATGAGAAAACCAGTTATTCATCGCGAGGCGACTCACAGCATTTGAGCCATGACCTCCTCATCTTGCATCCTGAACTCGTCAGCAGCATTGATATTACTTTTCACTACAGGAGCAAACTGTCAGACCCACATCTCGCGAAGATGCAATCAAACCGTACTGAGCATGCTAATAATGTCCTTCCCGCCGCCGATTTGATTTGCAAGCTGGATCTCGCCTTCCTCGAGTAGTGCCTGCTTCGTCTGGAATAAATCTTTTACAGAAACATGCATGGCGTCTGTGAGCTTCACGATGTAGGCGACGTCCGGAAGCGGGATGAAAGCGGCTCCGAGTCGCAGAAGCTTCGAAGGCCATTTCGACACGAGGGGAAAGATCAAGAGGACTATATACAGTCTCGCAGCGGCTGGCCTGAATGAACGTTAGCACAGAAAGGTACAGAGATCACGGATAGTTCACATGAATTCTTTCAAAGCGTCTTTGAAGTCATTCCTGTCTGCGTTGGGTTTGAAGCTTTCGAACGTGTGCCCTAGCCCACTTTGGGAGATCATCTCGAGCGCAGCACGGCCAAACCAGTCCATCATTTCGATCTCTTGCGGTCCGTCCGTGACTTGGGCTTGGAGCGCATCTAGAAGCTATGCCAGTCTTAGATAGTTACCCGGCTGGATATCAATACACGAACCTCATCCGTGATCTTGTGGAATATAGGGACGACCGAGCGCATGTGGGGGATAGAGAAAATGGGATTGAGAGCCTTGCGTTGTCTCCGATGTATTGCGCCTCCAGACTCGTGAGCCGAAGTCGGCGAAGGATTTAAAACGACATACCTAAGGAGGAGAACAAGCCTGGACCCACAGCGTGACGGAACAATCTGGAGTGCATGCATCATGACCACACCAACGCGCATCGACAGAACTGTGCAGCCTCACTCGATAAACCAATCGTGCTCTTCGAAGATGTCCGAGTTTTTGACGAGAATGCTCGCTAGCACTTTGGGATCGGAGATCAAGAGGATCTGGTCCTACACGTCGTGGTGTCAATAGAGCGGGCACATATAATGGATAGCATCTGCGCACCCCAAGAGGCCCGCTGAATCGCGAAACCCTTCCGTACGCCTTCCAGCTGTGCTCGCGGAAATCGATACCGGTGATGGGATCAAACATCTGCAAAAAATTTCCTGACGTATAGAATATTGTTAGTAGCCACATCGCTGCTGTCGCCGCACTGTGCACCGGTAAAGAACGAGGAGCTAGCAGGCCCGGGAACATGCCACAGAGTACTCTGTCTGAATCCACGCCGACCCAGCAAAAACAGAGCGAATGCGAAGCTGAGTGCAACGGCGAGACCTACAAGCCAGCTAGGACTTGCAAGCGCATAGCCACGTAACATGAAAGCCGGCCGAAGAGGGTGGATGGGTAAGGTGCTTAATTTGTCACTTATCGCTATTGTATCGCGCATGAGCTTTATACCTTGCGTCGAAACCAGAGTTTCCATGGAGTATGACATGACCAGAAGTAAAAAGAAGAATTGGGTATATAGGACTTCGTTCCTTTCTTGCTCCGACTCTAAATCCAAGGCTTTGAAGCGGACAGTCGCAGGGCCAGATATACCTGAAGAACCCATTAAATTTTCTCCAGAACCATAGGCATCATCGGCGTGATGGCGTTTGACCCTTTCACGGAAGGCGTGGTGACGTGGCCGAGCTTCCACACAATTTCCGACTTCGACGGCGAGAATCGGAGCAACCTGACGAGCCGGGACAACACTACTTCTGGATGACAGTGGTCCATCCAAGTCAGCAGTGTGCCGAGCCGGCATCATGATCCTTGACTCACTCATCTCGATCTCTGCCAGTTTATAACCGCTGTAACAAGACAGATTGAGTATCGCGGAGACATTAAGTTGAGGTGAGCTCACATGCACGATCGGCTACCGCCAGCGAATGTCAACCTTGCCTTCGGGTTAGACAGAACGTGCCGTGTAATATCCGACAATGTTTGACGCACATATTGGAATACACCCCCGGTATGCACGCGTCGGCGACGCTTTCGGGGAGAGGGGAAAGCCATCGTTCGGGCTTCCATGTATCGGCGTCGGCGCCCCAGATATCTGGGTCACAGTTAACGCTGAGGATATCCACTATTACCGACGTGTTTCGCGGAATAAAGAGGGATGCATTGGATGTGGCCGAAGGGTACAGAGGGCGTGAGAGCGCGATCGTCGCATCGGTAAGAGATCTGCCGTCGTCGTCGCTGAGCAAATTAATCACAAGATGGCAAGGTGAGGTACGTACACACGAGAGGAGAACGTTGCGGGAGGGTGTCTTCGGCGATCTTTAGCGTTGTTTCACGCAATATAGGGGTAAATTCGAACGTACAGTCTCATCGTTTCACGGTAGATCGCGTCGAGATAGGGCAGTGCCAAGAGCTCGTCATATCCGAGCTCCCCGCCAGTGGACAGGCCCGCGCCGTTCAGTTCCTCCCTCAGCTTTCCTTGCACGTCTTGATGCTCGCAAAGAAGGTGGACAATCCGAGCGAGGGCGTTCGAGACTGTCTCGGTACCCGCACCCATCAAAGTGCTGTTCTCCATACGTATTCAATTGACAAATCGGCTAACATGTGCTTTGGTGGAACATGAACGTGACGCACATCATCTGAGCCATGACCTCTTCGTCTTTCATCTTGGACTCGTTTGTAGCATTGGAGTTGCTCCTCACTGCAATTAGGCTGTCAATTTCGCGTAGCGCAGAAGATGATCTCATACGTACTAAACATACTGATGATATCCTTCCCGCCGCTGATCTGATCCACAAGGTGGGCATCACCTTTCTCGAGAAGTGCCCGCTTGGTCTGGAACAATTGTTTGGCGTTATTGTGCATAGTATTCGTGAGCTTCACGAGGTAGCGGACGTCCGATATTGGGGAACACGCGGCTGCAAATCGTAGGACTTTTGAAGGCCATTTTGAGATCAAGGGGAAGAGCAAGAGAAAGACGTAGAGTCTTCCTGTGACAGGCCTAGAAAAACATGAACAGAACGCCATATAGAAGTAACCACAGACTCGCATGAAATCTTTGAGGGCTTCTTTGAAGTCGTTTCTGCCTGCGTCGGGCTTGAAGCTGTCAAAAGTGTGGCCAAGCCCGCCTTGGGAAATTAGCTCGAGCGCGACACGGCCTAACCAGTCCATCATCTCGATCTCGCGCGGTCCTCCTGTGACTTGTCTTTGAAGTGCATCAAGAAGCTACGAGATATTCGGAGACAGCCCCTGATAAACAATACCGTACGAACCTCATCTGTGATTCTGTGGAATAATGGGACTATCGACCGCATGTGCGCGCTCGAGAAGATGGGGTTGAACGCTTTGCGCTGTCTCCGGTGTATTGCGCCTTCAGATTCGTAAATAGGAATCAATAATGACTACGAGAAGGAAGTACCTGTAGAAGAGAATAATCCCGGGCCCACGGCATGACGAAACAGCCTGACGAATATTCATTAAGACTGCATACATCAGAATGCCTCGGCATAACTGCGCCGTCTTACTCAATGAACCATTGGTGCATATCAAATACATCCTGGGTTTTGACAAGAATGCTCGATAACGCTTTTGGATCGGATATCATTAGAATCTGGTCCTACACGTAGTGGTGTCAGCAAGGCGGATAAGGCATGAGTCATGTACGTATTATTCACTCCGAGAGGCCCGTTGAATCGCGAGACACTTCCATAAGTCTTCCGGACGTGCTCACGGAACCGGACACCAGAGATCGGATCAAACATCTGTAGAAAGTTGCCTAACGCATGACATGCGCTTAGCAGATATATTGCTAGCATCGGCGCGCTACGCACCAGTCAAGAATGACGGGCTTGCAGGCCCCGGGACGTGCCAGAGCACCCTCTGCCTGATCCTATGCCGGCCCAGAGAAAACATAGCCACCGTGAATCCGATAACAATGGGAAGAGTTGCCAACCAAGTGGTACTCGGGAACCCATAGTAACCTTGTTCAGAAACCATGAGAGAAGTTACGATGGAGGGTAGGGGATGTCGATGGTCGGTCACGAGTTTTATAAGTTGCGTAGATACCTGACTTCCTAGATGATGAAATCAGAGAGATAAAAAGAGGATCGGACATAGGGGACAGACGAATGCAATATATACTCCTTCGAAGGTTCAGGGCTGTAGATCGGGCGGTAGGGAAGCCCGATACAGGCGCTGCAGGGTCGACCGTTGCAGTTCATGAACGACCGGTCGCAGCCTTCGTTGTGCTAAGCCCAGCGGGCCCTCACAAGCACTGTAGCTCAAAGTCGGATGGAATGAATGACTGAAGGTCTACCTGGACATCCTAGCCAAAGCGAGTCACCGAGGGAAGCGACAAACGACTTGAAAGCCTGACGACCGTGACGTTGGCCGCCCGTCGACTTGCCCTCAGTCACCCATCCAGTTAGAAAGGAATAAGATAAAGAGATAGACCGGCACATCGAGCTGGGCATCCGTGGTAGAGAGAGAAGCAAACCAGCGTCAAGTCCTGAAAAGCGCCTACTTACTGCCAGCCGGTGGTATATCCTCCCAGCGCCCGAGACGTAAAAAAAGGGGGAGAGTAAAGCAAAGAAAGCTGACGAGCCCTTGGACGTGCAACAAGCAGGATTGCTTAGCATGGGGCTAAGTAACGCCCGTGGTACGTGTTGAGGAAGAGACTCGTCGATCGCGGCCGGCGCCAGCGGATTGACCCTCTTTGCACTTGTTTGTACTGGCGTCTAACCTCTCTCGTCTCCTCTCTCAATCCGTGCCGTCACCTGTCCGCTAGTTCTTCTGCCTTTCTGCCTTGTAATCCATGACCTGGTTCCTTCGACTCATCCGCAGCGTTCATTGGTTTTATTCGGCAAGGCAGAGTCAGAAAGATTTCGCAATGCTCACCAGACAGCTCTCATTTGAAATGTCAAATCATCGTCCAGCTCCGAAACAGGCCAATACTCTTACATTTGCGCCTCTTTCAGCGGCTTTTTTAATTCGGGGGGATATACACTATGGGGAGACGGGAAAGCTGGTGCGTGTACTAACTCGTGTTTTCGTACTTTTCGCGCTGACTCGAAGTCCACGTCCTTGCCGAATACTGATCCCGACACACACTGCCTTCCTCTCCAGCGCGCAACACGACCTTTTTACATGCTCTCGCCTTGTCTGTTCTTCGGCTGTCATGCAATGTATTCCTTGTGCAGTCCCTCTTTCCCTTAGGCGCCCGTCGATTCGGACCGGTACTGTTTACTCAGCACTTCGTCCCAGGATCTCTTTCCAAGGCGCTCTGCAGCGCACCGTTCTGCAGACCAGTAGCGCTGGCGCCTTCTCCCTGGAGAACGCTCAGTAATTTGGAGGGCCGATACCAGCTGGGCGTCGTCTACGATCGGCTAGCGTGCCACTCGTGGATGTGTCTTCGATGCGCCGTGCCACCCCGTGCCCTTCCTTTCGGGTATCAGGCAGTCACGGTGGTCAGCCGGACCCTGTAAGAGACATGGTGCACGTCGTGGTGCCACTATGCGCGTTCTGCACTCTGCGAAGTTGTCGCACCAGTCTGTCTGTTCGCGTTCACATCTGTCGAGGCATTCGCGCAAATACTACCTGTCGACTGGGGACTGCGTGCTTGGACGAAGGCGTCCGGCCCCCAGGAGGGCAGTGGTTCTTCAATACGTGCAGTTCTTTTATATACTTCTTGTCTACGGAGACCCGGGAGAGACGGAGCGACGGTAGCACTGGTGTCTGCTACCCACCAATCGATCATCCCGGTCGGAAAACGGAATGCATACATCCTACGGGCCTTCGACTCGTTTCCTGTGCTGGTCCTCCTGCGCTTGAATTCGTGCAGTCTTGAATTGTCCTTGTATCCTTATAGCACTTCCCGCGTTGCATGCAGACCTTTACATTTGGGTTCGTACCCATCGCACAGCTCTTCGGCCGACTTCATGTCTTCACCAGCTTCATGATAAGCACCCTGCGGTCTGCACAGGCAGGAGGAAACTGATTTGACGATTTTATACAGATGGCTCGTGTGTTCAGAACGACGCTGCGGAAACATTCGGGAGATGAGCGTTATCTTCGCGGTGGAGCGCGCAATCAGGGAGGTTGCATACTGTATACTCTGGTTGTTGCCAGCGAAATACATTCGCAATCCCGCAATCTTCATCGACCTCGAGGTGGTGTGCTCGCGGTTTCATAATTCTCTCTATGTTTTGCTCAGTACCTCCGTGCTGACGAAACCAGCTCATATTTCTTCAGGTTTCATGACTCAAAAACAGCCAGACGAAGGCACGTACAAATCCCCAGGTTGAACTGAGGCGGACAGAATACTTAGCTGCGTGGATACGATCACGCCCGTTCCACCGCCAATGGCATCTGCGGCATAACAGCAGTGGCGCCCTCCACCGAAGGGGTGGTGATCCCGCCAAACCTCCATACAATTTCCTTCCCGGCCGGCAAAAAGCGGAACGCCCTGAGAAGCTGCGAAAGGGCAACCTCTACGAATGACGGTCAGCCCTAAACACGATCTGATCAAAATATCTGCAAACTCACTCATCTCGAGCTGCGAGAACTTGAACCCTCTGTAACCGCGCATATCAGCCTCTTCCAGACACCAGATACAACCAAAAAAGACTCACATGCACGCGCGCCCGCCGCCCAAGAATGTCAAGCTATTCAAGCACACGTAGACCGTCAGCGAAGCCGAGGATACGCCAGGAGCCCGCGCGCACGCACGTGTTGGAGTAGACGCCGGGGACGCGCGCGTCCGCGACGCTCTCGGGCAGCGGCGCGCGCCAGCGCGCGGGCTTCCACTCCGCCGCATCCACGCCCCAGATCGTCGGGTCGCGGTTGACGCCGCCGATGGCGACCATCACCGTAGTCCCGCGCGGCACGAACAGCGAGTGCAGCGCGCCGCCCGGCGTCTGGAGCGGCTGCGAGAGCGGGACGGAGATGTCCGCGCGGGCCCTGTGGTTCTGCGTCAGGACGGACGGGGGGTGGGAGCGTGGCCCTTACATGCGGTACACGAAGTTCGCAGGGGGGTACCTGCATGGTGGGTCGGTCAGTGGGGGGGAGGTGGGAGATTGGGCGGCGCGGATGCGTACAGTCTGAGAGTCTCACGGCAGATGGCCTCTAGATAGGGCAGCTCGACGAGCTCGTCGTAGCCGAGCTCGGTGTCGCCTGCAGCGGCGTGCGCTGCGATGAGCTCCTGTCTGAGCGCCTCCTGGACGTCTTGGTGCAACGCGAGCAGATGCAAGATGCGCGACAGCGCGGTCGATGTCGTATCCGTCGCCGCGAATATCAATGTCCTGTGTGATAAGCCGTTGAGTAAGTACCGTTGCCTGTGCTCTGGGGAAAGGAGCTCGCACGTCATCTGTCCCAATATCTCTTCGTCTGAAAGTCTGTCTTCTGCCGAGGAGCTGCTGTTCGACTTCACTGCAGCGATCATGACGTCAACAAGAACGGACGAGAATATCTGGAGACGTACTGAGCACACTGATGATGTCATTACCCTCGCTCAGCTGCTGTGCGAACGCCTCGTCGCCCTTTTCCAGCAGCCGCTTCTTCTCGTCGAACACCTCCCTCGTATATCGGCGCATGACTCCCGTCACCCGGATGAGATTGTGCAGCATGGGAAACGGGACTACCTTCGCCCCGAATCTGAGGATCCCCGCGGGCCACCGGGAGATGAGCGGGAAGAGCTTCCGGAACGTCGCCAGGCGCGAGATCGTCGGGCTGCGCTCCAGTCGTCAGCGTCATCCACCAATGGGATTGCAAATACGGAGGCGTACTTGTACTCCTTGATCGCGCGCCCGAACTCGTTCTCCGTGGAGTTGGGGTCGAGGCTGTTGAACGTGTACCCGAGCCCGCCCTGCGCGATAAGCTCGAGGGCAAGGCGGCCGAGCCATTCGAGCATATCAATTTCCTGGCGCCCGCCCGCGGCCTTGGCTGCGAGGACAGTGCAGAGCTGTGCGGCCTGCGATCAGACGGGAGAGGGACGAGTGATGAGCGAGGGCAGCCCACCTGGCGTGTTATACCGTGAAAAAGGGGGACCATGGAGCGCATGTGCTTGATGGAGAACACCGGGTTGAGTTGCTTTCGCTGTTTGCGGTGGTGTGCTCCTAAAGCGTTGGGAAACTGTCGTCAGAGTCTGTGAGGGGGGAGATCAAGAGACAGACCGAGAGTCGCGAGAAGGCCAAGTCCGAACGTATAGCGGTTAGTTCTGATGGAGCGATATAAGCATGAAAAGTGCGGTCAAAAAAATGAACTCACTCGATAAACCAGTCGGTCTCTTCGAAGACATCCTGGTCCTTGAGCAATATGTTCGTGCAGGTCTTCGGATCGGATATGACGAGCTGGGTGTCCTGCGGCGAGTATGAATTAAAGTGAGACTGCAATGAGTGGAGATATACGTGCCCAGAGGAATCCAGAGATCCGGATCACGCGACCGTACGTCTGCATGATATGTTCATGGAATTTGGCAGCCTTGGTGTTGAACATCTGCGGATAGTTCCCTGAACGTCTCCTGAGCGCAAGCGACCAGGTACGCAGAAAACTGAACTCACCGGTGACAAAAGATGCGCTGGGGGGACCCGGTATCTTCCACAAGCATCTTTGCCTGATCCTTTTCTTTGCCAGCGAGAACAGAACGACCGCAAATAAAGAAATCCATCCGAAGATATAAGTCCTGGCAGATAGAAGATTATAGGGAGCAAGCCAGGTATCGGTCATCCTCGTTTACGAAGGCTGGTCAGGGTGGGGAATGTGAGGACTGCTCTCAGGTCCGACGCCCCAATCATATCTGTCTTTCGCCAGGCCGCTTACCCATACCCCAATGTGAAACGACTGGAACATTCGGAGACACTATCTCCTGTATGACAAGACTTGAAATGACAAGCTAAAGCTGAAGACAGAGTGATTGTCGGCCGATGCTGCCACGAGACGGGGTGCCTGAGCTAGCCGACTGCAGGGAGAGTGGGTCGGCGGAACTCCACATCCACGGTGGGAGACAAGTACATACATACAGCCTTCTGCAGTCACGGCGGCTTGTGGAGCACCTCTGTACAGCGAAGCCAAGCGATGGTTTCTTCGAATAGTCCGGGCAGCTGGCCGTGAAGCTTGTGCCAGAGTCGGCAGTCTCACATGGAGCAGACAGCCTTCGAGGCGCATGTCCGAGATCTTGCATGACCTGTCGAGAACGTCGGCGTTGTAGGACAGAAGTCGGATCGAGTGATAGGTGTGGAAGAGACGTCCGATGGGCTCGCACGGCGGCCGTCGGCACATGCGAGCATTGATGTTCTATTACGGGAACAGAATGCAAGGACGCGGAGTAATTATGTCGTATGCCAGTGGTCATTGTGGAAGAGAGAGGCGCGTGTACGATGCAGTAGCAAATGGGGGAGGTCACGCCACAACGTTGTCAAGTCACCGAGTGGTCAGCCACCACAAACAAGGCCAAACATACTCTGCGAAGTCACGGCTGGTGAACGCATCTGTCTCCAGACAACGACCCTTCCACAATACGGGCGCGATGTTGTATCTGCTACATATCACCGGGTCTCTCCTCTCAGGCATGGCTTTCTCACCACCTCAATTGCTCCTGGCTCGCCTCTAGGCTCTGGAATGTCCAAACTCACCTCTGGCATCCGTGCTTCAAGCTTGCGAATGAGATGAAGGAGACATGGCTGTACCGATCTGGTGCGTGCACTATCTCTTCTTACCGTCCCCGCCGACCTTTCCTCAAAAAATTTTATCAGCACCGCGCCGCCACGTCACAGTCTGCAATCGTGCTCGATGCTCTGTCTCTCGCCGTTGGATCCCCTCTCCTGCATATTCGCTTCCCAGATCTCCGCCGATCCTCCGAGTATTCGTCGATCCACATGTCTCGCAGCGTCCTCTCGCACCACTCTCTTCTCCTGAGCATGCCTCGGACCGCACCATTCGACCGCACAGATCGACTCGGGGGGTCAGTTCATGCCCTCCAATTCTTCGCAGCAGGATCTCGTGCGATGGCGCTATACCACGTACGGTTCTCGCGAATCGAGCGGCATTGATAGACCACCCGACAGATATCGTGCGGTCGAGAGGACATACGTCACCCAATAAGGCAGCCTTTTGTGTACATGTGCGGAGTATCTTGGCCTTTGGCGGCATGTTCCTCCCTCCCTCTGGCGACATCTTTTGCCATCGTGCTATCGGCTTTGGCGCTGACGAGGTTCCCACCGTTGCGCGCTATGTCTACCACCCCCATACTATCCACAACCTTGCACACCAAAGCCAAAGTCACCGCCACGGCCGAATTAGTCATCGGATGCTCCCTCTCTGACGCTCTGACGCTCAGCTTCGTACACTTCGCGCTCAAGTACAACATTGTCTCTATCAAAACTGTCGAGCGACTTACGCAAATGCTGCATGTTGATCACAGTCTGAAAGCGGAGCTGTGAATGACAGATCTTGTGCGCGTGTGTCCTTCGACGCGCTCTGGTCTCCCGATCGCTGCCGCTCTCTGCTCGGCCGCCAGTAGAGACGCAGTACGGGCCGTGAGGACCCGGTATACCCTGTTTCTGTTGCTGCTATGAGCCTTGATGCGACGACGTGCGCAGCTCGGCGTCGCTTCCTCTCATCCAACTGGTATTCCTGCTCCGGACAGCCTCCTTCTCTGGGCGCGGGGAAACTTTTCGTACCCGACCGTCGTTCTTGCCCATTCGCTCTAGGAGATTCGCGATCGTTCCCACTACGCCCGCGCCCTCGCCGCTCTTGTTGCTATACGCTCCGCGCAGGCGAATCGATGTGTATCTGCCGTGTGTGCAAGCAGCTACAGTGGCCAGCAGAGTAGGCACGACCTGTTCCACTGCTGCAGCTGGGTATGACCCCGCATCTCGGGGGCGCATACGGTATGGCGAAGACTAGGCGTATTGAACGGCAAGGCGCATATATGCGCCCTTCTCGTCTTCGCAACTCCGGCTGCCTTCTATGCGGACCTCTCTAGCATGTCCACGAGTTCTCGAGAACTCACAAGGGCAGCTGACCAAACAGTGACCAAACAAAGAGTTGGCGACGCGCTGGTGTCACGTGGTCACGTGGTCAGCCAATCGCGTGCTCGGCGAGCGTCGGCGTCAGCCCTGTGATATACTCTCGTCTCTTGTCGCCTTCTCTCATCTCTCGCACCTACAAGTGCATCGTCACTCGTAGGGGTCCTTAGATATATCGACCATAGCCCCAGACGACTCCTAGATCAACTTTCTCCGGATGCTTGACAGGACTGAGGGAATCGCCGATGTCTGGCCCCGGCTTGTGAGCTGCGGTTGCCCAGCTCATTTAGTACAGCTCGTCTCTGCGCCTCATCGCGCGCGCATACTGCACACGGCGCTTTGTAAAGTAGGCTTCAGCCACGACCATTCTTGATGACCTCTATCAGATGCGCATCGACGAGAGCCCATCCATTGTATCCCGTGGTATCGATCAGGCCTCGCACGCATGGGCGGTCCAGGTACATGGCCTCTCCGCTTCACGGGTATATGGAATTCTATACGGAATTCTACGGGTCCTGGGAGACTCTTGGTATGCACCCGGTCGACATCGTCTCTGTCCAAGTGCATTCCGTCTCGTCCATATACTAATATTTTATTCCGACCGGTCATTAGCAGCTCGGGGAGCGCACATAATCAGTTAGACATCCACATCTACGAGTCTTCATGCTCCGCCTGGATAAACCTGCTGTGCGATGGATTCTGTACATTTTATATCTGCGCTGGGAAGGCGGGTCCTGGGTCCCTGCTTTGGTTTCGCACAGCGATGACTCTCCAAATCCCGCTTGCACTTTGTCTTTCATTCCACCTATGTTACAGGTAGCCTACCATGATCACCGCACGTAGGTACATGAAATCGAAGGCAGGTGCGTGATGAGTAGCCTATACGTCGCCCCGAGGGGGGCGCCCGGTTTGTTACGCATCACGTGGGGTTTTTGCAGCCCGTCATTTCCTGCCCCACCGAGTCCTCAAATAAGCGCAACTCGGGACACAGCCTCTACTCTTTGCATGCGATATCTCCCCGTGAAACAGATGTTTGTTGTTACGTATGCTCAGCTCGTATAAGCTCAGAGAACTCAGAACAGCAGCACTTACATTGACCTGGTTATGTGCGTGAGCCGCCTTGAGCCACAGGGAGCACCAGACTGATGCCGTGTAGCCTAACGGGCTCAAGCAAAAGGTAATTTCGGGAATACATAACACTTTCGTTAGCACACGAGACCCATGCATCCGAATATACAGAGATCATAGAAGAATGCGCAACGCCCTCCACACCGCGACTAGATCCTCTCTACCATCATCGGCATCTCCGGGGTAATTGCCGTCGAACCCTTCACTGAAGGCGTGGTGACTATGCCGACTCTCCACACAATTTCCGTCTTTGACGGCAGGAAGCGGAACGCCCGGACAAGCTGCGACAGTGCGATTTCTGGACG
>MU277224.1:250022-290190 GCA_022160305.1 Artomyces pyxidatus | reverse complement strand
TGCGATGGCGCTATACCACGTACGGTTCTCGCGAATCGAGCGGCATTGGTAGACCACCCGACAGATATCGTGCGGTCGAGAGGACATACGTCACCATAAGGCGGCTTTCCGTGTACGCGTGCAGATTACTGCGGCTTTTGGCGGCATGTTCTTCCCTCCCTGTGGTGACATCTTTTGCCATCGTGCTGTTGACTTTGGCGTTGACAAGGTTCCCACCTTTGCACACTATGTTTACCACCCCCATATTATCCACAACTCTGCACATCAAAGTCACCGCCACGGCCGAATTCGTCATCGGTTGCTTCCTTCTGATGCTCTATCGATCAGCTTCGTACACATCGCACTGGAGTATAAGAGTCTCTCTATCAGATCTGTCGAACAACTTGCGCAAATACTGCATGTTGATCACAGCCTGCAAGCGCAGTTGTGAATTTCGGGATAGATCTTGTGCGCATGTGTCCATCGACGCGCTCTATTGTTGCCATACTCTGCTCAGGCGCCAAAAAAGACTTAGTACTGGCTCGGCATACACTGTGCCTGCTGCTGTTGATACGACTACGTGCGCAGGTGGGCGTCGCTTCCTCTCATCAAACTGGTATCGTAGCCTCCCTCTCTGTTGGCCCGGAGAATTTTTTCGTACCCGGCTCTGACTCTTGCACTTTCACTCTAGGAGATTCGCAGTTGTTCTCACTACCTCCCGCGGCTCTCACCTTTCCTGATGCTACAGCGCTACACCCTCAGCGAATCGATGTGTATCAGTCGTGCCTACAGGCAGCCGTATCTGGCCAGCGACGTAGGCACGACTTGTTCTGCTACTGCAGCTAGGTGTGCACTCCCGCATCCTGGGGGCGCATCCGGTGTGGCGAACACTGCGCGTGTCGAACGGCAAGGCGCATATATGCGCGCTTCTCATCTCCGCATCTCCGGATGCCTGCCATGTGGCCCTCTCGAGCATATCCTGGAGTTCCGCACGGATACAGTTAGCGGTGTCTGGTTCTGATCGGGCGTCGTCAGAGCTGCGCGGTGTCCAATTGCGCCGCCTCCGCGTTGCGCGAGTGACTCGATAGTCAGGAATTACGATTCATCCGACTGCAGAAATAGATGTACATGTACTAGTCGGCCTCGCCGTGGAAAACAATTCACACACTACGCACAATGCGATGATTCGAGAATACCATTCTCAAAAAGAGTCCACCGTCGTGATGATGATGTGCCAGCAGCGTCGTAGAGCGATTAGCCCAACAAATACCCAGAACAGCTACACTTGAACACGTACGTAAACTCACGGTGTCGGCAGTTGTATCCTTGAGCATTCACAAGGGCAGCTGGAGTGTGTTACCGGTCGTCAGACCTGCCTGGCTGAGCCCCTGTAGGCCATTCAGTATCATGCATACCCAAAAGGCGGGGATTATCACGAAACGGCTGCCGCGGTGAAGTTCTTGCCGAGACAAGGCTCGATGAAAGCGAGGTACAGGACAAGAAGTCGAAGGAGAGTGTACATTGACTCGAGAAGACCATGTCGAGGACGTTGCGTGGGAGGGTGTGGCATGACGTGGTGGTATGGGAAGAGCGAGGGGAGATGGGAGATGGGCAACAGTGACCAAACAAAGAGCAGGCGACGCGCTGGCGTCACGTGGTCGCGTCGTCGGTACGTATTTCGGCCTGTTTGTATGGCAGACATCTTGTAAAAGTATCCCAAACTCACCTGGGACCTGTGAATTGTCTGATTCGGACCCCTGGTTTGTCAAAGTCGGTCATTTTGACACCTTGTTCAAGAACTTTCAATTCACTTTACACACATGGATTGAGTTGACATTTAGTAGCACACATGCAGAATCTGACACATGAATTATGGGTCGTCTCAATCTGACACCTGATCTCGTCTGCCATACATTTGTACCTCGGTGTCGTATCCCGGAATTTGCACCTAGGGTGACAAGACACATTTTTCGCACCTGGAGTGTTTATTCCATTTTTGCACCTAGGTCACTCCTGCCTTTTTTTGCACCTGGATCGTTTGGCCAATTTGACACCTTGTTCTAGCCAGGTTGACACCTCGATCATAGACTACACCTTGGAGTCTGTTACCCTACTCTTTACACCTGGCTGTCACCTTGCAGACATTTTTGCACCTAGGCACACTCACCACTTTCCGGCACCTGGTGGCGGTCAGGGGCCATGGCTCCATTAGTCAGGGTTTTCTGGGTTAGAAAAATTTTAACTGTCTCATCTGAGAAGCTCTGGCCTTATCTCACCTGTCTTCCTTATTCTCCTCCTGTTTGGCTTGTGTCTTTCTTAATTTCCTCTGTCACTCATCCTCTGTCATTCCAATTATGGACAACCGGAACTCGGCACCCCCAGGAATCCATATCTTCTTTATGGAAGCCCATCAAATATCCATTGAGGCTCAATTCATCATTGACTCCCTCCCCAATGCTGAGTATGCTGCTGTTGAGCGTATATGCCTGCAGCTGCATGCTATCCGACGAGTTCTTGTTCATCTCAATGATCCATACACGTCGGAGGAGCAGTGTGAGGAGCTCATTACCGCCGTTGATCACTTTCTGGAACCTCTGGAAGCCCACCTTTCCCAGTCTCCCACCAACACACCCAACATCCCCCGCCACTACACAGGCCACCCTGGACAACCGGCTTACGTGCTCAACTTGGACCGTGCCATAGCCCTGCACGACCTCGGGAATTCATGGACTGAGGTCGCAGGTGTCATGGGAATATCACGGCAGACTCTGTATAATCATCTTCGATCCAACAACCTGTCCACCGCTCGCCCCACATTCACCGACCTGGACGATGATGAGCTGGACGAGCATGTCGCCGAGATCTCATTGGCACATCCATTTGAAGGCTCTGTCCTCATCAAAGGATATTTGCAGTCGGCGGGCGTCCACGTTCCACTTGAGCGTGTCAAAGCTAGTTTACGTAGGGTCGATCCCCTTGGCGTTCTCACCCGGTGCGTCTTCTATGGCATTTGATATTGATTACTTTGATCTTGAACATGCCCTCAGATGGTCTGGCATTGTCCGCCGCCGGGTGTATCGTGTCCGTGGATCTAATGCACTCTGGCACATGGATGGCAATGAGAAGCTCCGCCCGTGGGTAGGGCCCGCCACGAGTGCCACTCACTCGTGAGTACCCGTGGGTATTTGCGTGGGAAAGCCTGTGAAAGACTCGGCTCACGAGTCAGTGACTCGTTTCCCACGGTTCATGCACAACTCCGAGTCAGTGGTGCTGGACACTGCAGGCTACCCACGAGTGACTCGTGGGAGACTCGTGACTCAGGCACAAATTAGGTAGACACATGGACAAAAAATTCAAGACCCAGAATCAGTTGAAATCATGTGAATTGAGTGAAAACTGAAGTAGAAAAACACAAAATATTTTCGGAACCCCGACGAGAAATCAGTGGAAATTCATGGAAATATTCACAGCCACCACTGCGAGATGCCCACACTCGTCCGGGAACCCCGAGGCTGTTGTCAGGCAACAGTTTGTCATCATAGAGTGGCTATGAATATATTCATGAATTTCCGCTGATTTCTCGTCGGGGTTCCGAAAGTATTTTGTGTTTTCCCACTTCAGTTTTCACTCAATTCACATGATTTCAACTGATACTGGGTCTTAAAATTTTCGTCCATGTGTCCATGTATTTGAAATTTCCATATTTGTATATTCACACGCTACTATGTTGCTGACCCGTGGGTAACTCGTGAGAAGTGGTGACTCGGACTCGCGAGTCAGGGACTCGTTTCCCACGGTTCATTTGCAAATCCGAGTCAGTGGCCCTAACCCCACAGGTACCTGTGACACAAGTCCGAGTCAGCTCACGAGTTAGCTCGTGACGAGCCCTACCCGTGGGGTTTTTATGTCCATGGATGTGTTGACGGCCACTCACGCCTCATCATCTACCTTGCCTGCCGGTCAAACAAGCGTGCACAGACAGTTGAAGATGTCTTTACCCATGCTACATCAATTTTTGGATGGCCTAGTCGTGTAAGAGGAGACTTTGGGACGGAAAACAATGGTGTAGAGAGGCGGATGATGGAAAAGCGTGGTGCAGCACACCATCCTTACCTGCGTGGCCGGTGAGTTTATTGAGCCTGTCAGCGGTGATCCCATCATGAACAACACACCAGATCCACGCACAATGTTCGTATTGAACGTCTGTGGCGAGACATTCGAAAAGGCACTTTGGAGACATTCCGGCAAATCTTCTTCCACCTTGAAGAGTCCCATCTGCTCGACCTGAACGACCGCATCCACCGAGCCTGTCTTGTTCTGGTTTTTCTACCACGGATTCAGGACTCTCTCAATCGTATGATGGATGCATGGAACCATCACAAGATACGTACCGCTGGAAACCGCACCCCAATCGCTATATTTGAGCTCAGTCGTGAGCAAGCACTGACCGGAGGGTACTGGACCGGCGATCCTGGCGATCCAATAAATGTTGCCGCTGATCCTCTGTATGGTGTTGACACCAGTGTTCCCCCTTTGCCAGATGACAATACCGACGAAACAGAGGTTCATGCCGATGAGGAGGATGTCGAAGAAGCCCGCGAGGTCCTGGAAGAAATGAACATTGACCTAAATGCCGAGGATGGGCGGTGGGGGATAGATGTATATAGTGAAGCAGTGATGCGCCTGAAAGCCCATGCTGCCCTTGGATAAATGTGTCACCACACTGTTCTATTATTCTGCAGCTAGCAAATGATACTCTACGGAAATTCCCCTCTTCCTCATGCTTTCATGCGTGCACGCTTGACAGGAGAGGCGAGAACTAGCTCATCCTGCATGCTAATACCCTGATCAGCAGTCTTCCGCTTCTTCACTATCTTCACCGGCTGGTTTGCCACCCGTGACTGTGAGAGGGGTGCCTGCTTCTGCTTCCGCGCCCGAACCTTTACTGCAGCCTCTACCAGTGTTTCCGCCTTTTTGCGCATAGCGGGGGTAAGGCATCCTTTGCGCTTTCCAGAAATCTTGAGCGACTTGCGTTCATGCCCCCGAATGCTCCTCTCCACAAAGAACATGGACGCGCCTGTGTCTGGATCACCTTGGCAAGGCAGAACCCTAGAGCTGGTGAACATGTGTGGAATACACGCTCAACACCACTTACCATGGTACCTTCCCTGGACCCTTGACCACAACAGCATTACCACAATATTCCAGAGGCCCAATAGATACATCCTTTGTCTCGGTGACAATATATCGGAATGACATCTTCATGCGCTTTTCACCAGTGATCTCCACAAGCGATCTGTGAATTTTATCAGATACTGAGATCAATTGACCAGATAAGCGGCTTACGGTTTGACTTTTTCCAGGGACGGTGGAAGGGCTGGAGTGACTCCCCACAGCTGCTTGTCCCCTTGATAAGTGAACGTGCAGCAGCGCCTCTTCTTCAGGTCATCCTTGCTAAGAAACAAGTTCCCCGGTGTATAGAGATCAGAGGAGAGATGAGTGGGTGGTGAGACAAGTGAGAAGAGACCTAAAGAAAAAGACAGCCTGTCAAAAATCAAGGCTTGTAAGAGTGCACAGCTAACCCACCTTGCTGCCGAAAATACAGGGTGAGTGGATCCCTTATGTCTGCTACCTTTATAGGGCTACTCAAGAAGGTGCCCCACTTTTCAGGACCAAATACCAAATGGCCTAGGTGCCCAGGCTGCTGTAGGGCATGCTGGATCAAAGTAGGCTCAAACGCGTCATAGACGGTTCGCTTGGCTGTCTTGAAACAATACTCCTCTGCAAAAGCAACCCGTGCCTTACAAAATGGACAGGAGTTAGTAGACGGTAGACAATTATTGTGTGTTCTTTCACCTGGATGAGTGTTTTCATGCGGTCTGACACCTGGACATTCATCTTCCCAAATACCCACAGATAACCAGAGTATGCCATCCGCTCGCCCTTGGTGGGAGCCAATATGTTCCTGCGAATGCAAGGCTTTACTAGATTGTCCCTTGGGTAAAAAACAGAGGTCAGGGGGTATGTTAGGCAGAGACGATACAAGCAGCCTGACCAGACATCATCAACGGTGATCCAAACATATGTATACAAAGCTTCTATCAGGCGTGCCAGTCGGGATGGACAGCTGAACAGCTCGCCCAGTGAAATATCAATAGGCAAGCCTAGATCACGATGTGTCAACAATGTTGTTCTAGAATCAATTCTGTAGACTCACCAGCCAAGAAAAAAAGCTCTGAACAAGTGTACACCCCAAGTCCAAAAAGCTCTGCAAGTAGTTCACGGATGGCATCAATGGCCAAGGACTGTGACTTGAGTATACTGGGGTTTTCTCGCAACCAATCCACAAGGTTGTTCAAATAGCCATGGAAGTCTTTGAGAATGTCGATGTCTTGGTATGGAATTGTCAACGCCGTTGGAGCCCACTGAACCTGTGCTCACAGATCAAAATGAATAGGGTACAACAGGGACTTCCATGCTGATGCACAGACCTGTATTACAAGGTCCCGAGTCAGGAATGCGATTACAAACTCTTCAAAGACCAATGCAAGGCCAACACGGAACACTCGGAGCTATTTAAACATGAATGTATATCATAACAGACATGGTGAACACCACCTACATCCTTAGGAACAGGTAAGATTGATTTGTTCCATACCTCTCTCATGTAAACCTGTACCGATGTGTGCAGTAGATATTGTAGCTAGGAGAGGTCCCCAATCACAAGCTGCAAAATGGTGATGATGAAGGAGGGCATACCTGGAACCATAGCCGTCCAAAGTTGAGAACCAGTGTACGAGATGTCGGCTTGACTGCATGCAAGGTCAGACCAGTGAGGGAAAGAAGGGGTAATCTCTTCTTCTTCTTCTCCTTCTCCTTCTCCTGCTTGTTTTTCTGTTTCTTTTTCTTTTTCTCCTTCTCCTCCTCCTCCCCCAGTTGATAAGGCCAGAGAGAACTCTGGGCGTTTGAGCATCCACGCTGTACACCTGCTTCAGCTGTAAGCTCTTCCACTAGACCTTGACCCAGCCTAGACTCGCTGTCACAAGAACCCTGAACAGCATTTGTTGCATCATACCACATGGACTGCAAGGTCCAATCTGAGTCCTTGTTCTGTTCAAAAATATCCTGAACATATCGTCCACTAGTGTAGCATTCCCGAATCTCGGGCATGCTCAACAGGAAGTGAAATGAGGGTGAGAGCCAAAGTGTGACCACAAAGGAATGGCTTGATGAAAGGAGTGGATAGGTTGATAGATGAAAGATAGAAGAAGTCCTGTTGAGGCAGTGATGTCAGGGAGAGGCCGGTGATGGGAGAACAAGATGCCAACAAGTGATGAGCTGGCACGACGCGACTCGAAGAAGTTCACTGGTCAAACCAGCCAACTTCCGGCACCCTCGGCCCGGGATCATCCGATCCAACTCGAGACTGACAGGTGTATCCCTCATACTTCATGGGGCACATTCAACTAAGCTCTGGTGTCTTGCACATAGACAGATGCTATATTTTAAAGGTTTTTGGCGAATTTTAAATCCATGTAGCTCGAGTGTGAGCTTGTGTAGAGTGTAGATAACCTTGCCGGGAATTGCCAAAACCGAATCTTGTGGCAACCTCATATACACACAACGACGATGCGAGCTTCAATGTCAACATACAGGATACAAGAATAAATATCAAGGGCATGTTCCATGCTCGTCGATGCCACCCCTCGCTCATTGATGGCCGAGGAATTCACAGGGATGAGTGGATGGGCACCCTGATTGGTGACCATCGCCCCGTGAGCATGACACCTCGGAGTCGACACGGCATCTGCTGCTTGTGCGTGGCTCGTCGCAAGCCCGTGAAGCGTGCTGCGCCAGGAGTGCAACGAGGATACTCACTGCGTGTTGTAGGATCCGACTGCGCGCCATTCGCTTGAGCATGCTGCACTCAGGGCGCACATCTCTGAGTGATAGAACGAGCCCCAGAAAATGGGCTCGAGTGGCAAGGACAGGATAGGCTTAGAGTGCCGCGGTGTCGTAGACAATGGTTTCTTGTGCGAGGATGGGAGACGGATGGATTGCGGGAGATGGATCGAAGAACAGCGTACTTGTAGCGCACTTGTCGCGTAGGCTGCGTCCTTGAGCGTGAGCAAGCGTGCGCGGGCATACTGGGAAGAGAGCTTACCGTTCTATATGGCCTTGGACAATGACTATCTTGCATTATTGGCGGGGCATCCTCAGTAAAGGATCAGCACTTCTGCAATTGACGCTTTGCGAGTGAGCGCCGGTAATCACCCTTTGGTGTTGACTGTAACACACCGACGATGCGAGCATACGAAAATGGATGGTACGAACTGTCAATCGACCGGGTGTCATGATATATATCGGCGTGTCTCCTTTAGAAGCGGGCACAATCAGCACCTGCACACCCTACCGCCACTCACGATCGCACTCAGGGGCGTAGGGGTCTGCGCGCTGTGCGGCGCTCAGGGCGAGGAACGAGCGCAGCAAGGCAATACGCTCTGCCTGCACACGCGCTGATGGAGTCACCGTTGCCCTCTCCGCGTCTGGCCAAAGACGTCAGCGGCGTGCAGACAGCAGGGGCGGACTCACAGGTATAGCAGGTCTGGCAGACCTTTCTGCAGCGCCAGTGGAGGTAGCCGCACTTTTTGCAGACCCCGTCGCCAGGCTGGGCCACCAGAGGACGCAGGGGAGGCGGGCTCTGTGCTGAGGGTGCCGCCGTGTGAGGAGCGGGTGGGCAGATTGCCACTGATCCAGTCGTCAAAGCGAGCATACAGGATGGATCGGATGGGACTCACTCGCTGACTCGCGGAATGCTAGCTCAGGCTGTTCACCTTCCACCTTCTCCGAACCGTCAGTTGCAGGAGGTTGCAGTTCCTCCATCAGGTTCTGTGTTTCGTTGTCGGCTATCTCCTCGCTCAGGTTTCCAGCCGACCCCTCGTCACGATCCGTTGGTATCCTCCGTGCGCTCACATCGGTTTCCCCAGCCGCCCGCCTCATCCCTTGCAGCACCGCCTGCTTGCCGTCCCATCCTTCCTTCTCCTCGCCTCGGGCAGCCTCCAGCTCCCTCCCGATCTGGCGCGCGTTCAGAAACTGTCGCACAGCCCACGCCAGCACCCACTCAGGCACCAGCAGCGTCACGACGACGATCTTTGCCACCTCCAGCACGCGGGCCACGAGCCGCCGCGACCGCGAATCCCCGCGTTTCGCGGGCGCTGCGATGTTGCGATGCACTGCGGTCCACACGCACGCAAGGATGGTTACGAGCGAGCTCCATATGATGTTGTAGCGGGTCCGGCAGATCTAGAGATCCGTGCAGGTGTCGGGGGAGTCGACGAGCTGGGCTAAGGAGAAAGGGTGCGTGCCGTTTCCCGGTGTCGTTGTCGTCGGGGTGACTAGGGGAGATCCGCTGCTGATCTGAGTGAGGAAAGCGTGTGCAAAGAGTAAGGGGGATAACATCGTAGCTCCGGGTAAGCTCTGGATACCAGCTCACCGCATTTTATCCACAATCCTAGGACACGGGGATAGTGGTGATTCAACACGTGTCGTGCTTAGAGATCGATGCTGTATAGCGCTAGACTTGCCTTCTCACACGATGGCGCCGATGGTATGAACGCTGTCGTAGGCCCTCTGCTCGATGCGCGCGGATAGGGTAAGGACGCGGCTTGAAAGCTTGAAGGATGGTCGAGGGCTGGTCGGCGGCCCGGTGGTAAGTTCAACACTGCGAGCGTACCTCAACTGACAAGACTTGCCGAAGACGGTCCTGGTTAGTCTCCGTGGCAGACCTTTACACAGAAGATAGTCGTTCTGTGTATAGGTCCTGGTATATAATAACATCACTTTCAAGTTTCGCGTGCCGCATCCGTGCCAATATTCTTTTCGTAATATCGCAATACTCGAAGACGAGAATGAAAAGGGAGTGAACAGAAACAGACTAGCTAAAATGGGGAATGAACAGAGTCCATTGGACTGCCTGGTATGCTTGATAAGGGAGCGAGCGGAGAGTCGTGAAGGAGAGTGCAAGCAGGCACATTCGTGCTGCGATGTAAATAGGACCAGAGAGAGCAAAGACAAGAACCGCAGCGATAATAAATATTGGATATAGAATCCTATGCTCGGCCTCCTCGATGTTCAATGCTATTCCTGAGATTATGAGCATCAACGCTCCCGGAGTTGCGATGATGGCGATCGAGGAGATACGCCAAATGAGCTTCTCTGCGTGGGAAGGGAAAGCGTAGTTCCAGGCCACGCAGTGAACGACACCAAATACCATTGCGGCGCCGAGTGCAATCACATCGGCGTAGAACTCGTTGGGATCGTCCGTTGCATTCCCGCCGTAGAAGGTCGGGACACCGGATACCTTCCGTAGATCGACCAGAGTGTCTTGCCACCCTCCAATCATGGAAAACATACGATCTAGCCACGGTTCCTCCCGCGTCTCCTGCGCTGGCTCTGGCAGGTTTTTGATGGCGACGCGGACAGGGTTGCATATGTTCTGTGGCTTGGACCACCAGAACGCGTACATCGCGACGGTGATGGTCGTATACGCAAGGGTCATCACCTCGAGTTGTGTGATCGGAAGACCGTCGGCGCGGCGCGCGATGCACTGGACGACGAACCATAGTGTCTGCACGATGGCGAGCGTCTTGGACAGCGCGTCACCTTGACCCCATCCTCGGATCTCGTCTTCTGTGGGCGGGACAAGGGCGCCGGTCCTCACGAGTTTGACAACGTCCCAACGTGATAGAGGGTGCCGGGGCTCGCCATTATCGTAGTAATGGAATCCGCCCATGATGATGAAGAATCCGTGCTGAGTAGTCCATTCTGTGATATACATCTATAAGTGACCTGTCGTACTCGCGCAGATAGGACTCATAGGACTCACCACTGTCCAAACAACCGGCGCGTTTCTCGATCGCTACTATTCAAGTTGTCAAGGTGAGCACGCGAGAGGAACGACATTTCATTCACTCGCTGACTCGGCGAATGGTCCACCGTCTAGCTTCTCATCCGAATCGCCTGCCCCATCAGACGGCGAGTCTTCGATAAGAGTCTGTTGTTCGCTCGCAGCTGTATCCTCCTCGCTGATCGCGGGCGTCATTCTCCCATTCCCCTGCTCCGCACCCAACTTCGCCCCCTGTAACGCCCGTTTGCTGTCCCATCTCTTCTTCGCCTCAGATCGCGCCTTTTCCAGCCATCTCGCAACCTGGCGCACATTCAGGAACTGTCTGATTGCCCATGCAAGCACCCACTGGCACTCGGGCACCAGCAACGTCACCGCGACAATCTTCGCCGCGTCCAGCGCCTGGGCAATGACGCGTCGCATCCGCGACTCCCTGCGCCTCGCGGGCGCCGCGATGTTGCGATGGACCGCCGTCCAAACACATGCCAGGATGGTCAAGAGCGAGCTGCTTATGATGTTGTGGCGGGTCCGGCAGATCTTGAGATCTCTGCAGGTATCGGGGGAGTAGGAGAGGTGGGCGAGGGAAAAGTGGAGGGTGCCGTTGGCCGATGGTATCGATGCCGTCTGAGTCGGGGCGCCACAGGGGAGCCGCTGCTGATCTGTGCGAGGAACGCGTAAACGAAGAAAAAGAGGGGTAGCATCGCTGTTCCGGGTACTGGACACCAGCTCACCACTCTATGTAGCTGAGGACATGAGGCATCGGGCGAGTCAGCGCGTGCAGTGCTTCGATGCTGTACGTCGCAATGACCTGCGCCTGCTCTTGCCCTGTTCATCCGACGGAAAGGGTGCGATGGGCGCTTGCTGATAAGATAGACTTGCTGTGAAGGCCTTCCCTCCCGGTGACCATTGCGAGAGGAGTATGGAGAAGATGCAGTGACAGGGCCTACACCAGCGCCAGTGGCCAAGAGTCTACGTAGACATGCCTGCGCAAGGCGGCGGGAGAGATTCGATATTTTAGAGGGTGTAGACGACGTGGTAGGGGTGCGCCTGAGACACGCCCGGGATGCATCAGAGAGGTCGTAGCGTACGGGTGCTGGCCCTTTGCCATTCCTTTTACAGCTATTCAGAAACAAGTCAAGTTGCATAGATAGCTCGTATATTGAGTCGGACGTACCTAGTGAAACCCCACCTCTCCCTTTTATACGTCTGTCTGCTACCGGGGCCCGGGTGGTTGTAAGGTCCATGAGCGATGGGAGGACACGTGTGCTACGTGGAGATATGGAGAGTCTTTGCGCATGGCTTGATTGAAGGCCCGGCGCGTGTACCTGCAAGGGTCTGACCTGAAAACTATCTTTGCGGCCTCTGACTGCTTTCTAGCTTTCGCGTAGGTGCTTCCGCGCTTCTGGATTCTCCGGCTGCCACCTCCTGTTGGTGTGCACCTCTCGGCGCAAAAATCTTGCTTTGAACGTTTGGGGACGGCCGTCAGACCCTAGGTATACAATCAGGAAACAGAGTAAGGCGGAAAGAGAGGTACCGAGGTGCGTCTGTCACAACCTCAGCAACAACTCTGATCTGACGTTGTGTAGTACGAGGAACTCGCGACGTATATTTCACAGGCACTCACCCTGGATGTATTCTTCTCCCTCCTCGTTGCTCACTGTCTACCATGACCCTCCGCTCCTACGTTTACATTTTCATCCACCAAACTCGAACTCCCGGAAAGTCTCTGCCAGATAGCTCTGCCGCCTCACTTCCCATGATGCAACTCTTGTCGACATGCTCCTCCATCTGTCGCGCAGGCGGACGTGGACGTCGGACACTGCCAGCATGCAGACCGCTGCGCCGAATTTCCGCGCAATCGCCTACAGCGTGTGTCCATGTCTCTGATGTCAGCTTGCAGCGTATTCTGATGGCGCTCGAGCACGCGTGCTTGCAGGGACTCACGAGGAGAGCTCCTTCGCTTGCAGCGGGCTCCCAAGACTCTGCGGGCCTCCGGAACTCTTTATTCTCAGAGTCTGGTCTGAAGCCTGCCCGCCGACCCAGAAATTTGAATGTGAGCCGTTCCCTCCACGCGCAGCGAGAGATTGGAAGCAAGAGGACATCCGTAACTTCCTCGTCGATCTCTTCAAGACCGAGTGGCCGTCGACGCTGACACAGTGGGATACCGCACAGGCACCGATTCGCCGCGCAGGGCGGGCGGCAGGTTATCCCCTCCCCGGTACGCCTCCTCCCTGTCCTTCTCACCTCGCACGCAGCACTGACCTCTGCACCGTCCAGGCGCCGCGATCCGCCTCGCCACTGACTGCGCCGTCCCCGACGCGCTGCCCGCCGCGTACTACGCACTCTGCCGCGCCGTCGACCTGCGGCCGCATGCCAAGCCGCTCCACACGAACGAGCTGCGCTGCGTCGTCGCGGGCAGGGCGCAACTGCAGGCGGACCTTGCGGCGCGCGTTGAGCAGCACATGTGCGTGCCGCCCAGCGGCCCGTGTGCTGCCAGCGCCCAGACGTGCGGTGGAACTGCGAGCCCGCGCTTGACGCGTGGTGGCTCACGCAGATGGCCCACGCGTTCAGCAGCTTCGACCCACTGCAGTGGCTGCAGACGGCGCGCGAGGAGTGTGCGCGAGATGGACGCGGGCAGCGGTGTCTGCGAGGGCTGCAGGGAGTGGACGCTAGGCTTTTGGCAGCGGCGCGGACGGAGGTGTGGGCCCAGCTCCCTGCGGCTTTCTCGTTGGTGCGTCTGAGATGTTTCAGGTGCTGCGTGTTGGAGCTGATGTTTCGTACAGAGCAATGTTATCTCGGGTTGTGCGGCTCTCGTGTGTGGGACAAATAGCGCACGACGCGACGCGACGGCATCACATGCACATTGGCAGCTCGCTTCCTCCCTTCAGC
Source organism: Artomyces pyxidatus (assembly GCA_022160305.1). NCBI lineage: Eukaryota > Fungi > Basidiomycota > Agaricomycetes > Russulales > Auriscalpiaceae > Artomyces > Artomyces pyxidatus. The sequence continues at coordinate 276,419 of MU277224.1, read as the reverse complement.
ACACCTCTGAGTCTCTCGGCCTTCCGACATAACCTACATTGTAGGACCATAGCTTGACCTGCTTCATAGATGGAGAGCTGGCAAGGATGACTTGCCGCAACTCAGGTGCAACAGCGAACAGCTTCCCATCGAACTATGCAGGCGTGACGGACTCGAGCACCGGGATCTCGCACGAATGGTGATACCGATTGCTCGACGGCATCGCGAGGAGGACCGACACCTGCATGTGCGCCGCACACTCCTCTCTCGGCAGCTCTGTGGATGGCAAGGGCGACGGAGGGATCGGATCCACATATGGCGGCGGCGCGCGCAATGAGAACGCGGGCATCGGGGGCATCGGCATCGGCATGCGGCGGCTTTGCAGGCTGCGGCAGAGTGACTGGGTTGCGGACGATGGACATCAGCACCGCCACCGGGATCGGATTGGGGATGTGAGTGGTCGGGAGAGCTACGTACAATGTAAAATCACCGTAAACAGTATAAATATAATACCTACATGCTACAAAATTTCTGGATCTTAATTGAATATGCCCCGGAAGATATCCTGCACGATAGATCTCAAGCTGCGTGCTGCAAGGGGGACCGGGCCGGTGGGCCGAAAGTTCGCTGGGCTGACCAGTGAACTTTTGATGGGAACCGCGCGGCCTCTTACCCTCGACCCTCACCCTTGACCCTCACCTGCTTCTGCTTCTGCTACGCTGTTTTGAAGACTCTATCATCACAATGCCCCCCTCTGGACTTGCTCTGAACATACTTCAAAAGAATCCCGATATCTTGCGTGAAATCTCGGATCAGCAGGCTGCTCCTGAACCACTCCGGCCTAAAACACGATTTCTCGGGCGGTTTCCTTGGAAGCAATCAGACATCGTGAACGCCAAAAATCTGCACGACTGGATGAAGAGTCACATGGATGGGGATGGAGATGGAAATGGAGACAATGCGGTTGAGATTTGGAGAGCCACAGGTTTGCAGGGTGGAGGAATACTGGTGCGCCTATTATTTTACATCTCGTTGACTGCTCACTAATATTGAGGACAATAGGAGTATGCGCGACGGCTAGATGAATGGGAACTTACAACGTTCTATCGCTCCACGTACAAGACAGTTACATGGGCGGCATTAGGATTAAGCAACGCTCCATCATGGAATAGCCTGACCCCCCTCGACCGTATGTCTCAATTCAACTGACGGGATGGACTTGGTATATTCTTCCACTGGCGAGTCCTGGACATCGTCACTTCGACACTCGGGTTCTCCTCAGCAAGCACAGAGACCAAAATTCTGCCGCAGCCAAACACCATTCTTGGGCTTTTACCGGTGGGTGACGAGAAGAAGGGAAATAGGCGGTTGGTAAAGGTATGTGACTCTCTGAACTTCTATTCTGTAGACTGAATACTCCTCAGGTCTACGATAGAGTTCTACGGTGTTGGCCACAGGTCATCAGTACTCTGGCTGGATCAATTCCCACCGCCGAATTTTCTCCACCGTCAACTGCTCCACCATCTTCTCCCCAGCACAATCTGATCATCCGACAACTGGACTTGATCCAGCAGGTTGCCAAGCGTGAGAGCCAAGCGACTTGGACGAATGCCGTACAGCATTTTGCCATGGCAGCTTTAGGAATTATCACGTATCTTAATGTACGTGTCTCCTCTGTATCATGACTGGGGGTGTAAGGTCTGACCCGATGTCCACAGGACCCCATGCTCCGTGAAACCGTGAGTATAGAGTATTTACTGCCCCCCCATTTCTGCCAATAGTTGACTTTATTGTGCTGATAGGACAACACCGTGTCATCCCCTGATGTCGCTCTTGAGGCAATAAAGGGCAAAAATAAAGAGAATCTGGTGATGGATGGGCCTACTATCACTGCGTAAGCAACAGTATTTGTTAATCATGTTATTGGTCACTGAATAAATCTGAAAGTCAACTCAGAGCTGCTGGTGTAGATTTGTCAGCTGCGCAGGAAAGCACACTGGCTGGCTTTGAGTACAAAGGTGTGGAGAGTGTCACGAACCTTGCAATGTTCGTCTCTCCAATTGCTCTCCTCTCGCCCGTCAAACTGGCACACAATGAAGTAAGCCAACAACATCTCTTCATGGTAAGTCTTTTCCATACAGTACTGGCCGACTTTGTATCTTAGCGCCATTCAGATCTTTGAGTCGCTTGGAAATGTCAACCGTCCTGAGCCGGTAGCTTGGCTGGAAGACAACATTTGGAAAGCAGTATTGAATATTGTGGGTGCTGATGCGGACCAGGAGCTACGCACGTTACTTTTAAAATGGAGTAGCGACGTGTAGATAACGGAAGCTGATCTAACCAGCAACCGTCTCACCAACTGGTTTCTTGGATCCATGGAAGAACAGGGTGAGCATTTTCAATCCAATTTCACTTCAATTGACACTCAGTTGATGGCGCAGAGTTGGAGGCAGCAGCAGAGAACGAGATAGAACCGGAGAAGGAGGTAGAACCGGAGGAAGTAGATTCCGATGTGGAGGAAGTCCTAGAGGCTGTCAAAACTCATGGATTACATTGTGATCCATTGACGGTCAAGTTCATCCTGGAAATGGTCAAACAAGAGGGTCCCAATGAACCTGCAGATGGTCAAACAAGAGGGTCCCGATGAACCTGCAGATGGTAATTGACACCTTTGCTCTATGCTATTCTAATTTTTTTGCTCACATACTAAATGCCAGGAATCTTCAACAAGGATCAAGACGATTCCGGTATGGTCTTATCCGTCTATAAGTTATTGAAGCGCTATATCCTTTTTTAAATCAGATTCTGAAGAGGATGCCGATCAGCAGGAGGCAATCCAGAAAACAAAACCCAAGACCAACAAGAAGAAGAAGAAGACGTCGAAGAGGTCTGGAAAGAAGTCTCAGACTGGCAGTGGAAAAGACAAGACGGACAATTCTGTACAAGCCCGGGATGAACGCCAAAAGGCGCGGGAGGAAAAGAAACAGGTAATGTTGTTATATTCGATCAGTTTTGATTGTTTCTGACTGAATGAGTAGGCAATGGCTGCAGCTGCAGCTGCAGAGGCGGTACGTCCCAAATATATCATATATATAATGTGATATTAAGCTGCAACAGGAACAGGAACAGGATGAGAGTAGTCAGGTCAATAATAAAGACCAGGATATAGCGATGCTGGTGTGTAAACAGTCATGATATTTTTGACATGGATATTGAGTCCAGTATCAGGATCAGGAGCCTGATGTGAACATTTTCTCGAATGTGGAGCCACTGCCTATGCGCATGTGGAACCCTGTGACAGACAATTTCGAGGATTATGCTTTCTGTCCGGCATACGTTGCGGTAACTCTCTTTATGCTCCAAATTTAAGAGACTCGTACTGACTAGCTATGCTTCTCCAGGAAAAGGATGAGAAGAAACTTGCTGAGACCATTCAGCGCGTCGTCTCGCAACACTATGTCTCGGATGGTTCGCCTCTCATATCGTTGGATTCGGCCTCCCGGCCAGACTACAAACCCCCTGGTCCCACCTCTCGTATATTCAAAACATCATTTGATAGCTTTATGAAGCTGAGGACATCCGAAATTCAAGAGATCTTCAAGCATCGGCATATACTGGTCTATGGCTGTCCTCCAAGTGAACATTGGGGATGGAATATGGCTTCAATGTCGCGTCTCGCGCCTCTCAATGCTGTGTTGAAGATTCAAGGTCTGTTGTACGCTGTATCAACAAAACTGACATTTGACATATGGCATAGATCATAGTGCTCTGCGCAATCCGAGCACCCCACGAATTTCACCATTCACACCATCGCTCACCCTCCGCCACGTACTTCACACAGGACCAAGTACCGAGCCTAAGGAGACCTGGGAGGTCAAGCCAGACAAGTACAACTCGCTTGACATCCCTAAGGGTAATCAGGTGTTGACGGCAATCCCACGGTATTTGTGAGTGTCAAAATATCCAATCTTTGGTACATTGAACTTGATGATTTGATTTTTACAGTGACCTGGCCATCAGCGAGGCTGTCCTTGCTCAGCGTGACTATGATCAAGGCACCACTCATGCCCTGAAACCCACCAGCCATCTATCTTGGGCCCTGGCCTCTTCTAAAGGGGTCGTATCGGCAATTCACATCGACACTGTGGGCCTATGCACAGCTTCGCAGATATTAACTGGACGGAAGTATTGGTGCCTCGGTACTGCGACTGAGGGTTCCCAAAGGAGCTTGGCATATACAAAGGGACTAGATTCCTTTGACCCTGATGTCCCTGATGAGCAGCTGCAGTGGGAAGGCGTCATCCTTGACCCGGGTACCACTTTGTGAGTGTTACATTGCTGCTGACAGCCCAGTGCTAATACTTGATAGAATCATGCTTCCTGGTACACCTCATTATGTCATGACCATGGAGCCAACCATAGTTTATGGGCGTCATTTTTACTCGACCGCAAATCTGGAGGCTACATGTTATGCGTTCATCAACAGTCTTGTGGCGGACAACTTCATTACAAATACCACACATCCTGAGGTGAAATATCTCCTCACTGGAATGCTTGGCATGTGGGAAGATGCGTATGAACATCTTGCCGATGCAGAATATCATACTGATCCAGGTAATACTCATGTAATCTTTTGTCTTCTTTTGTATTAAATTTCTCCACAGATGTGTTGGCTTTTCCAGACTTCACGTCTGGAGGATTATCAATAATCTTGGCTGTGGGATCGTTTGCAGTCTGTGGTCAAGCTCTAGATCCTGTCGACTACAAGAACCCATCTGGCTTCAAGACGCGATGGAAAGAGGCTAGGTTCAGCTATCAGGCTCTGATTGAGAAGCTCATCCTGCAGGGATACCCATCCAACGCAGAGTCAGGTGCTCGGGAGAAATGCATTCAGGCATTTCATGCCTGTGGCGTCCAGTTCTCACAGGGTGTCCTTACCTGCATGCTTGGACACGAGCTCCCATCCCCAGACATCATTGATCGGGCCAAACAGTTGCAGAGCGCACTGTCTACATTTGGCATCGAGTACGACTTGATGGATTGGCTATCCAGTCTGGGAGAGGAGGAACACAAGGCTGAGCTGACCTATTTGCCGAAAGATCTTCACTGGGTGAAGCAAGTCCTGATTGAGGAGGAAGAGGAGGAGGAAGAAGAAGAAGAAGAAGGTGAAGAAGGTGGCAATGACTCCAGGAAAAGGGCTGCTAGTGGTAGTGACAATGGTCAGAGGGCGATGAAACGTCACTTGTAGCTATAAAAGGTCTCTTGTTCATGCCATCCTTTACATTTTTACTATGCTACAAATGTCCATATATTGTACAGCAATGTATATCAGTCAGCCTGGATAAACTGCATATGTTTGACTCGAGATCTTATCACAGTGCCCTATGCGGTTGCATAGGCAGTCTGTGACTTTCTCATTTTGACTATTGGTGCTACATGTGTTTTAAATTCATGACAAACATCCAAAATGCAATGATTGACCATTTCTACATTTGTAGACCTTAGTTGTATATGCCCCAGTATTTACAACACAAACAATCCTGATTCTCGTGGTGCCCAGATGGGACCGGCTGTTGCCGGTCCGCTGCCGGCGCTTAGTTCACTGGTGCACCCAACGAACTTTGTGAATCTCCAAATAAACACTCTCTCACTAGGTGTTCACAGATCGCTAGGAGTAGGCCCATTGCATGTTGTATATATGAGAAAATATCAAACACATGAACAGCTAGTCCATGGTATCATTCAAAAAAAAAAATGATGCTATCATCACCAACCAGATGCGCGCCGGAATGTACTTTTATCAAATCCATTTAAAGCCTTTGTGATGCACTCGGCAACCGCTTTCCAATCTGCTCCATATATGTCCTCATGGTTCTTGTCGGGATGATATATCTGAGAAAGAGGAGTTAGGAAGTAGATGACAATATAGTACCGAGAAGACTCGCCCTCAATAGTGTCTTGTGCAGTTCCTTATGGTCACCATGTCTTGATGGCATTTCTTTATGTGGATGGGAAAATGTCTGATAGATCTTCCTGGTTAGCTCGCACCAGTCAGATTCTTGCAATTGCTGTGCCTTGACAAGGAGATGGGCAGCTTCGATATATCCTGGTGGTCGTGCTCCTACACCGGAACTCGGCTTTTGACTGTACATTGGTCTCGGCTTGGGCCGTGTGTGCGTCTGAGCCGGTTTCTGCTCTGTATCAGGCTCAGGAGAGGACACCTGTTCTGGCTCAGGGGAAGAGACCACGATCGGGTCCGATGGGTAGTTGCCTGTGCCCGCGTATCGCTGTTTCTTGAGCTCTTCACGTAGAAAGTCTTCCTCCCCGTCTGGAGAATGATCTTTGGTCACTCTCTATCTTCCAAGAGTAAAGCAAACTTACCGTCGGATATATGTATTGAGTCTGATTCATATGGATCGAACAAAGGGGTACCGGTCCGTGCATCATCGTTACCAGAACTAGCAGAACTAAAACGCATATAAGGGTAAAAAAACAAGCCAACACAGATAGATATTGGTTTAAGCCTACTTCGGCCGCCCTCCACCAGCCTTGGAGGCTCCTGACGTACTACGAGTCTGCCGCTTTTCTGTGTTGATGTATTCCTGTATGGGCTACGAGGTGAGCCAGTGATGATGAGTGCCCAAGGAAGAGTTCTCACCTCTGTTTCAGGAGCTTTGCTTTTAGCACGAGCTTCGCCTGCCCGTTTCTTACCGGCATTCTAGATACAGGATTGTGAGAAGCTGATGAATGAAAGAAGATGGGAAAAACCTTGTTGTAGTTGCTGATCTTATGGTCCAAGACATCCATGAATGTCGAAAAGATATCGTAGTACTGCTTGTAAAACGGATGATCCAATGGAAAGTTGTCTAGAAAAGGTAGAACAATCTTGTCCATAAAACCCTTCAAGCCCCATTCCCCTGTGGCGAGATAATCTGTGTTGAATTTTGAATGGTCGAATGTGGTTCCAAAGTCCGTTTCAAGTGCGCTAAGAAGGTGGCTTGGCTCTCCATGAATCAAATCGACCTTTGTGGTTTTCAGTAGATCCCAATCGAGTTGCTCGGCAACCTGGAGTGAGAATATCAATGAGGGCTGGACTTAGGATGGAACCAACATACGGGTAGAAGGTTATTGGCTTCATCCCTCAGAAGAAGCACTTCCACGTGACGAAAAGGCTCTGGATCGTACAATTGACGAGGAGTAATGGCGAGAAACTGTCGAAGAAGGGTCTCGAGAGCGTCGGAATGGAGGATAAGATGACAATGCTTGTCGTAACGTTCACGTCTAGCTTCTGGAATAGGGATGGCGTCCGTGACCAGATACAGTTCCTCGAGTGCATCAATGATAAACGAGATCCCTCGGGGACCAAGACGGAAACCAGGAGACGTAAAAGCATCCTTGTTGAGTATAAAGTTGATGCTGGAGAGGAAATCATTGCCAGAATGAGCCCAGATAGCCTGAGGACCAGTCATTCGGTCATCTCGGCCGGATTTCTTCCACTTCCCAAGATCAAACTTGAGTACGCCCGTCCATATGAGGAACGCAACATCGTAGAGGTCGGTAGGCTCAAGGGAAGAATCGTCTTGGGGGACTGCAGCCCACTAGAGAGCGGAAATAAGGGCAGGGAACACTCAGCGTAAGAAGCATGGTACGTACCCAGGATTTTCCAGGCACTGGAGCTTTGATATTCTCCAGAGCACGGACGACAAAGGTATGTGAGGCGGGGAGTTCCAAAATGTCACTCGAAGAGTCTGTTGCTTTTTCGTGATGGGGGGCCGAAAAATCGGCATACAATTGAGGATCAATAAAATCCTCAACTTTCTGATATTGACTCAGCTCAGCAGAGTGAGACGACGACATAGAGAAATGCTTACTGTCTGAGAATCTGTGGTGTTGGTGTCCATTGGCTGTGTCTTGGCTCGCTGACAAGGTAGTCAAATTTTTGGTCCAGGGCTTGAAAAATGATAGAAACATACCTTTGAAAATGAGGGCTCGGTTGGGGACGGTGAAGGAGAGAAGGTGTAGGAGTCAAACGTGTTTGGCACCTCATCCTTGTCATCTGCCATTGCATCAGGCTCTTCCACCTCTTCATCGTCGTCCTCATCCCCATCTTCAGCTTCCTCATCCTCGTCCGAGTGGTCGACCTTGCCTTTGATGATATAAGGGCGGATGTCGGGCGATCCATTGACTAGAGCAATCCAGACTGTCTTGGAATACCCGGTACCAGCTCCCCTGGGTTTTGCATCTGAGGTGGCACTGTAAAGGATGATCAGAATGTATTGCTGACACAATTACGAGAGAGAGGCGTACCGTTCCAAGCGGGAAAAATCAATCAGCAGGTCGGTTGAAATGGGATGGAGAAAAATCTGAGTTTTTTGTCCTTTTCTCACACTAGTTGCAAGAAGCAGGGTCCATGCCCGCCGGGCTCCAGAGTAAGAGGCAACAGCAGAAAATGCAGGGATATGTTCAAACGTAGAAACAATGAGAGAATTGATGGTTTCTGGAGACGCGTCCTTGGGAACTTGAACAGATTTGACATGGTCGGCAGCATCATAGCTTGTAACACTAACATGAATTGAGTAGAGATTTGGAGACAAGCAAAAGGGGACAGACAGTGTAGCAGTTGGTCGACGCTGTTTTTTGCAATGAATTTGGCTCGTTCGGTCAAGCAATATAACAGTGAAGGAAACGAGCGGAACCGGAGGCACTTTATTAGATCGAGTCATGCTGGGAGCATCACGCTTGCGCTTGGATGTAGGTGGCTTCCCACGTTCTGGAACGGCATCTTGTTGTTTCTACCAAGGATCCAACAACCTGTAAGCCACCGGGATATAACCAATGGGCTGTTCATACACTCACCGAAGCAGCGGGATGGAAAGCGTGTGATCCACCAGCTTTCAATCCTTCCCCAATGTCATTTTGCCTCTGCTCCGCTCTCATTTTGAACATTCCAGGACGGGATTTGCCTTTGTCAGGCTTTTGAGACTCAGGCTGTCGAGATCCAAACATGGTATTCCGGGTCGAAGGCGGAACACCGCTGTCCATCTACATGACTGAGCATGATGACCGGGCTAGAAGATGTAAGAGGCTCACTGAAGATCCATATTGACCAGAGTGGGATCCAGAGGAGGTTTGGGATGGAAGAGGAGCATCCTTCTTGTGAAAGAACACGATATGTTGGCACAAGACACAGGAGATATGCCCTGGGATAGCGGTGGGATCAACCGTTTTCTCGGAGGGATAAAACTGTTGGCAAGAGGTGCACTCATTGCATTTTCCCAGCTGATTGAATGAGAAATCCCAAGTGGACATGGTGAGAATAAGGAAATGTATGAGAGGGAGAAAACAGGAGTATTGCAGCAGAAGTCAGAGAAGCGAGGAGTCTGAGAGGACAGAAATTTTCAATTGTTTGGTGACCAAACAAAGGCATGATGAGATTGAGACATGCATCCCACCGAGGTTCACCAAGAGGTACAAAGTAGGAGGTAGGTGCTACCTGGACGCACCAAGGTGAGGAGTTAGAGTGATTTACTGACCTTACCAGGGTGCTTCAAGTTCGAGAATGCCTGATCAGGTGCCAAAAGAATTGTCTTGTTCATGTGCTTGAAGTAGGATGTGCCAGGTGTTCTGTCACAAAGGCCAGGTGTATAAAATCAGCGCAATATCCTGAGGTGATGGTTGTAGCATGTCAACATCAGGTGGAAAAATAAGCTTTAGGGTCGGCACCACGTGTCTTTTTGATGATGCCATTTGCACGTGTTTTCTTACTTACCTTAATTTGGCCAGGTGTCCCATCTATTAGTGGCCAGCGATTCAGGTGTACATTGTCACAAAATCTGTGATGTGCTCAATTCTCATCTAGTGTACAAATCAGGTGCTTCGGTGTCAAAATTTGTTGGGATTCTTTTACAGTATACCGCCCACATTGTTTGGCCTCTGGGCTCGGCTTACCGTACGCTAGCAGGAGTGTGTCTTCATCCACCTTTTACACCGTGGAGACCGAAGGTCCGCTGCTCACAAACTCCCTTTCCGACATATCAGAATCATCATGCATAATATTGTCTGTCTCTATAACGTGGGAGTATGGTGCATAACCCGTAGCGGCGCCGACGCGCGGTCATATGACACTCAGAAAACACATAACAGCAGCACTGAAAATGACCTGATTATACGCGCGAGCCGCCTCGAGCCAAAGAAAGCACCATACCAACGCAATGTAGCCTAACGGGCTCAAGCAAAAGGTGACTTCTGGAATACATAACACTTTCGTTAGCGCAGGATGCCCATGCATCCGAATATACAGCCAATCGACGCGAGCGTAGAGCACAGAAGAATACGGAACGCCCTCCACACACCGCAACTAGATCCTCTCCACCATCATCGGCATCTCCGGAGTAATCGTCGTCGAGCCCTTCACGGAGGGCGTGGTGACTATGCCGACTCTCCACACAATTTCCGTCTTTGACGGCAGGAAGCGGAACGCCCGGACAAGCTGCGACAGTGCGATTTCTGGACGAGGTGCATCAGCCAAGTTCCGCGCCGGCGAATCCGACTGGGAGCTCACTGATCTCGAGCTCGGATAGTTTGAAGCCGCTGGGACGTTGAGGGTCAGTAACAACGCAACCGTGGAGAGAGGGTGCACGCACATGCACGACGTCCCGCCTCCCAGAAATGTCAGCCTGACCATCCCGCCCGCAATATCAGCGCATGCACGTCTGCTGAAGACAGCTCATGACGCACATATTCGAATACACCCCCGGCATGTGCGCATCTGCGACACTGTCCGGAAGTGGCGCAAGCCATCGCTCAGGTCTCCATACGTCGGCGTCGGGGCCCCAGATGTGCGGGTCGCAATTAGCGCTGAGGATGTCGACCATGACGATGGTGTCGCGCGGGATGACGAATGCAGACTGCAGTCCCGCGGGGCCGTCGATGGGCCGCGAGAGAGGGACCGTGACATCGGCGCATGACCTGTCCCCCTCCTTGATCAGCGAGAATTGGTCGTAGGCGGGGCACTTACACGCGCGTGACGAAGGTCGCTGGAGCGTATCTGGACACCCAGGTCAGAGGCAACGGTTCCCGGAAACGGAGGAAAGTGGCGGGGCGCACAATCTCAGCGTCTCGCGGCATATAGCGTCGAGGTAGGGCAGCTCCATGAGCTGGTCGTTCGCCAGCTCGTCCGCGCCCGCAGCGTTCAGTTCGGCCCTCAGCCGGTCTTGCGCGTCTTGGTGCTCGGCGAGCACATGCGCCATGCGCGCAAGCGCCGCCGAGCTCGTCTCCGTCGCTGCGCCCAGTAGCGTGCTGGAAATCAAATATAAGTTCCAACTCTAAATCGGTATGACGTGCGACACACAGCATATGCGACATAACTTCGTCGTCCTCGATCTTGTGCTCCGCTTTGGCGCTGGCATTTGCTTTCACTGTGCGCCGCCATGAATAGTGATCACCTCGACAGACGGATCAGAGTCGAGGCACACGCACTGAGCACACTGACGATATCCCTCCCGCCGCTTACCGCGTCCTCCTCGCCCCTCTCCATCCGCGCCTTTTTCTCCTCAAACAGCCGCCTTGCCGCGCCGCACAGCGTCTCCGAAATGTCCACAAAGCGTTGCACGTCCGGCAGTGGGAGCAGCGCCGCGCTGCGCCGCAGGAGCGCCGGCGGCCATCCCGACACGAGCGGGAAGAGGGGGAGCAGCGTCTGCAGACGCGCGACGAGCGGGCTAGGCGGGTCGAAAGTGAGCGACAAAGTTGAGAGATAGAGGGCCCACGATGGAGGAGGGGGGATGTCGGGACGCACAGGAAGTCCTCGACGGCGGTCTTGAACGCGTTCGCGGGCGCGCGCGGCGCGAAGCTGTCGAACGTGTGCCCGAGCCCGCCCTGCGCGATCATCTCGAGCCCGAGGCGCCCGAACCAGTCGACCATCTCGAGCTCCTGCGGGCCCTGCCCGGCCGCGAGCCGCGCGTGCAGGGCATCTCGAAGCTGCCGGTGGGCACGCCTGATTGAGCTCGGAGTGAAGGAGAGCGACGATGCAGCGCACCTGAGATGTGATTGTTTGGAGCAATGGCGCGAGGGCGCGCATCTGCTGCGTCGAGAAGATCGGGTTGAGCACTTTGCGCTGGCGGCGGTGCAGCGCGCCTGCGGGCGGCGTGGTGAGTGAGGGGGTGGGTGTGGCGCGGCGGACTGACCGGATGAGGAGAACAGGCCCGGGCCAATCGAGTGCCGGAACAGTCTGGAGAAGCACGCCTGTCAGCGCATGATACTAGGGGGGTCAGTCTCACTCACTCAATGAACCACTCGTCTCTCTGGAACGAGTCCTGGCTCTTGACGAGAATAGCCGCGAGTGCTTTAGGGTCTGAGATCAGCAGCATTTGGTCCTACGCATTGCAGAGTCAGGCATGCGCAGGCACCCTTACACATGGAAGCCCACGCACCCCGAGGATACCGTTGAATCTAGAGACGCTCCCGTACTTCTTCCTGACCTCATCGCGGAACCTGAGACCGGCGGCAGGGTCGAACATCTGGTTGAGGTTACCTGGACGACAATGTATGAACGTACTGCAGGTGCAAAAGACGCCAAAAGATCACGTACCAACCAGGATAGACGGGGATGGTGGGCCCGGGAGTTGCCAAAGGACCATCTGGCGGATCCTGTGTCGGATGAGCGAGAACAGCGCGAACGCGATGGCAAGGGAGGAGGTAATAATTGCGGTCAGCTGGACGACATTGAGCAGCGAAGGAAGCCTTCCAGGAAACATGATCATGGTGTCAATGAAATGGTTAGAAACGAAGAAACGTCGATTTGTCGATGTGCGCAGGTGGAGTTCAGACAGTCAGTGGATATATGCGCACAGCGCTATATATTAGCTGCCTCTAAGCCCGACCCTTCAGACTTGTGCGGTAGTAAATGGCGCAGGAGTTTTCCAGGAGCGTATACGAGAACGTATTGCACACCGTGCGAGCTTCCTTGAGAGATACAGGGTCATCGTAGGGATGCGCCATGAATGTCTGCGGATCAAATGACAGTTGGCTGCGCGGAGCGCCGAAATGCTGCATTCGTGTCACATCTCACATAGGAGTACGAAGTGCAGACATCTCGCCTTGAAAGCGAACTACGTGAGACATGGAGACACGCGCGAAGGGGCAGCGCTGAGGCAGATGCCATCTGAGTCAGGAGATGCTGTCAACGGTCCTGGCAGTGACTCAGAAGGTACTGTATTGCCGATCCGGTGATGCGAGACAATGAGCCCTGAAAGGCGGGTCGTATCTGCCTCATCCTGTGCATGTGTTACCGCGAGAAGACCGGGTGCAGGTAGAGTGAATGAACTGACCGCTCGGCCAGCGCGGACCTGCAAAGGCGGTCAAACATCGGACACTGAGTGGTGGCGTTCACTCAACGATGCGGGCTCACATTTATCTGAGACGCAAGTTCCTTTGCCATTGTATTGCAGTACGACAGCGACGTATGTATACCCCTGAATGCGCATGGTTCTGTCACGTTGACGGCACTTCGGCCAGAACGGTATGGCACGCGCGCGGCGCTGTCGTGATCTGCATGTCAGAACCTACGTTACTGAAAAGGCTGAAAGGCGGTCAGACTGGACTAGTGCGACGGAGGATCGAAAGGGAGTATTTGGACATTGCGCGCAAGATCCCGTGGCATGGTAATGCGTCTGGTGAAGGGAGGCAGCATTAGGTCGGCCTAGAGAGTGAATCCCGCCCCATATCATCTGGACCGGAATCCCCAGCTCGACGATTGCCGACGACGGCAGAAATACCAGTCGCCGATGACGTGAAACCCTTGTTTGTTGACTGTATGAGTGAAGCTGCACACGTATCAGGGTCCCAATATCCTCGCACACAGAACTCTCACACCACGTTCCGATGTTGCAAACGCCTCTGAATGTTCTGAATACACAATAGCTAGCAACGCACACCGCACTGCAAACAGAGGAAAGTTAGGGGCAAATTCAGATGCTCCGGCAATAAGACGAGCGCCAAACCTTGACCGCGGACATGCAACAAACAAGCCAATATTCGCGACCTCAGGACCTGCGCTTCGTGAGAACGCGCGTGGTTGCTATGAGCATACAGGACGGCGCATGACCGAGGCAGCTGGATTTGAGGGTGATAATCGTGAGCTCAGTCAATTGTACAGGCCGGCTGGATTATAGCATCTTCGCGCCGCCCACGCTCGAATAGCGAAGACGTGAGAGAAATCTGTTCAAGGAAGACGGCGTAATACTCGGCCAAGATGCAACATTTCAGGCAGCAACAAAAGCAAAACAGCTTAGCGGACGCGCCGATTAAGCCCATGACCATCTCTGGCCGACGCCCGAGTCCACAAGCACTCCCAGCTCCAGTACAAGTGATCCAGAAGAAGAGACCACGGACATGCGACGCCATGCTCCGCACCGTGCCCCTTGAAGGTCCAGCATTCTCCCCTGATGGCAGACAAAGAGGACTGCACTGCATGGCGACGACCTCGTGCGAGACATCAGCTTTGGTAGGCAGCAGGGGAGCGCGCGGGCCGTGAAGAGGTAAAGTGCCGGGACCATGCCATCGGACGCCGGACCCGCCGAAAAAATAAAATAACGTATCAATATCGCACCAGCAGCGTGTCCTCCTACGGCCCAGGCTAGACAGAGCGAGCAGCGAGGTCGAGAGGCGCCGGTCGTTCAAGGTGCAGTTGGTATCCGGAAGGATCCGAGGGCATACTGCGGCGCGAGAGCGGGTATGAGGTATTGCAGGGAGGAAGAAATGGAGGTCGTGCGTACGCGTGTGCTCGTGCGAGGGCGGAGCTAGGCAGAGAATCATGGCTGCTTGCAGAGGAAGCGTTGGTGTGAGGAAGACGTCCTATTCTGAGGGATTGTATGACAATTGAAGGGTCGACGTGGCAAGACCAGACGTAGCATTCCAATCAGTTGTGGGTGCGGAGACATGTCAGTGAACGCACCAATCTGGTTGAAAACCATCTCTCACTTCTATTTCGCATGATGAATCTGAGTCCCCCACCTCGCCGAGGTGCGATCGTCCTGATCGCTTTGCCGTCCTGTCGATCCTCGTGTGGCGCCCGGCCGGTATGAAACTGTTCAATCAAGATGACTGGTCGACAGTAGCAGCGTACTCCTGCGATAAAGAAGAGAGAGAAGGGTGGAACTTGAAGGAGAGAGCACCGACTCAGCCACGTTCCAAGGTGCCGGTACAAATACAAGCAAGCATAAACAACTGCCAAATAACGGTCTCGTCCGCAACTCGTCCAAGTCTCGTCTCAACAACACCCACTTCCAGCCCGCTTCTCTGTAGGTGAACGTCTCTCGTCGAACCATCTCCTCCTTGTCATACGACAGATTAAGACCGAACTTCTGCGACACGAATGTACCCCTCAGCCTTCCCAGTATGGTGCTCTTGTTATTGGTCAGAAAGTGCGTCCTCTGATCACCCTTCATCGCACGCACTAGGATCAGTCTATGAGGCTTTATGCACGGCTCGGTCGACAGAGAGGCTGTTTTTAATACAGAGATCTTCTGGATGGATCTCGCACAGGCTTTGATCAATCGGACTGTCGCTAGCCAGCGTAGCTCACCAGCCTCTTGGGAACTTCGACATGATGATCTTCTTGCAATCACTGTCTTCTTGGCGCAACTCTCGAGCGCATGAATAGGAAATTTGGGACTATTGAATGGACGTGACTGGTGCGTGTGTCGGCTTTTTGGCTCTCTGCTTGCTTGTCTGATCATGGCGTGCCGCGGCCCACTCAAACCCACAACGCCTTGTCCCAGCTGGTCACCGCAAGCTCAATCGTCGAGTACTCCTCCTCACATCCGTTCTATTGCAAAACAAACCTCACGCCTAGCATTCTGTCAGGCTTGGATCACTCGCTTGTTTCCTCACCGTTCCCCGTCCGCTAGTCGCACGCACCCTGCACTATCTTCGCATTGACCGAGGCTCACGCAAACCTGTGCACCGTGTGGACGTTGCGCGTGAGGATACTCCTGATGGCGCAACCCTCTCGAGTTTTGAGGGCCTTGTGCTGCCTTGGATGGAACGCAGCTTACAGGGGAGCGGCACTCTCTCTACCGGAAATTTCTCTCTCGCATTCGATTGTCAATCTACTCTCATTGGCCAGTGAAGTTCTCCCGCGCGAGCATCTTGCCTTTCGAGATCCACGATCCGAACGGGTGCCCATATCCTGCCTTGTTCTGAGAGACCCCAGCTGGCACGCATACCGGCGCTCGTTCCCGGGATGAATAATGCGCCGTTCCTTAGTATCCCGCGCACTGTCCGCCACCTCACCTCACCTCCTTTCAGTCGCGTGGTACATCGCCCAACTCGATCTACTCAGGCTCGCTGATTGCGCAGATTTTACCGCACTTAAGGTCCTCGTCTGCACACCTGTGGCTCACTTGAGCGTGGTCTCGACGACCATGGCTGCGGCACGTTCCTCGACCGACATGGTTCAAATTCGTGCGATTTCGCATTCATATGTCTGTCCTTGTCTGCCTTGTTTTCACCTACTTCGTCAACTTCGCTCATGTGTTGCCGCGAGAGGCACATGAACGCTGTATTTTTGGTGATATAATTGCTCGGTCTCGCATCCAGGTTGGAATCTGGCACACAAGTGTTCGGTCGAGGCTTTATCTGCGCTATTTTATTCGATGATCTCACGAGCTCGCACGAAGGCGCAGACGCCTCTGCGAATATGGCGCGTAGCCGGCACAGTTGTTGTTGCTACTCGTATAACTTCATGCGCCGCGTTCAGATGTAATTGTATGCGCTTCTGATATACTGCTCTCAATTTGTGTTTCCTCGGCGAGACTACGAGATGATAATCTGCACGACAGAGTGGTGACGAATCTAGCTCTGTTGATCTACAGCATAGCGTATACACAACACAGTGGCCCAAAACGCACCCAGCACTCATGAACGATGATTCGAGGATACTGACACTTTTAGAGACGTGACAGAGAAGGCAAATCGCCGGTTCTGAAAAAGCACCATGAGCTACAAACACCAGTAAGACGAGAATAAGCGTACACACGTCTCCACCGAACCCAACCAGAAGTGCATCAACTTGTTCATATGCGTACACATGAATACGTGGTCCGTAAAGCAGCCAGGTCTCGACGACTCTGCGTACCTCGTCAGACATAGGCGCGCGCGGGTACGTCGGTAGAGCGTACGCACTAAGTCTTGCTTCAGATTTGTACCGAATGAAAGCCTTGAAGAAAATGTCCATGGTGAGGAGTGAGGGGGGAGGCCCCGGGAGGACAATGGTTTCATGACGGCAAGAGGGCGAAGGGGGGCGAGCGACAGAGCGTGCGCGCTGAGTATGTGTAGCCCGGCGATGTTGTTTCGTTCGCGTGTGCGGGACAAATAGAGATGGCGGGACGGAGCGGGGTCACGTGGACGCAGCAGTGCGCAGGTCGCACCCCAGCCATCGAGCGGTAGTGTACACCGGAGTCAGGAGCATAGCGCATAAGCTCTGCAGCGACCGCGAAGCCAGGCGGACGCATGACTGTGCGTCGCCAAGACTGCAGACAGACGAACACAACACCGTTGCCTCCTACTCTGCCTCGCATGGCCGGCTTTTACGGAGATACCCCTTATTCGGTAGGAATGCATGCACGTCGACGCGCCATGCAGTATATCTCCCGAAGTGGGGGCCCAGCGTAGCCGGCCCTGGTCGGTGGAGAGGATGTCGACATACAGCGCGCTGTCCGCAGAACGAGACTGCCAGGCCTCTGGGAGATTACCGCGATGACTACATGGAAGAGTTTGAGTGAGGAAAGAATAGCACGACAGAACAGAACAAAAAGTGGAATACATGCGGACGGACAAAGAGAGATGGCGCGACTGGGTGGCGTCAAGTGGTCGCGACGGTAGCGGCGAGTGCACCCTCTTCGAGCGGCAGCGTACAGAGCAACTCGGCAAGATCAACCAGTGGGTGGAGTGTGGCGTGGCTCAGTTTTGTCAAAAAAGAAAAAATTTGTCAAGAAAGAAAGAGACGCTCAGGCCGAGCGCTCTGCGGCTGCGCGAAGACATGCAAACGCGTCTGACTGTGACATCTTCAAGATTGGGGTGACACATCTATAGCACTACTCCGCCGCCCCTTCTTTGCCTCGCATGGCCGGCAAACGACGTACTACGGCCTCCACATTCAGGAGGAGAGCACACACGTCGATGCGCCGCGCAATCTGTATCCCGAAGTATGGGAACGTAGCCGGTCATGATCGGCGAGGAGAAGGTCGACATACAGCCGCGCGCACCGTCCGCGAGGCTGCCCTCTGAGGTGTTGCTGTGATGAGTACATGAGAAGAAATTATGGGGCACATTGCACTGCCCAGTATAAGCCCCGCAAGTTTGTTCCACGGAAATACGAGACATGGCCACGCGCGCCGACTGTCCCAGGGGCAACAACCTTTCTGTAGATTTGAATACCAGAGGTCGGCGAGAGTACATATAATGCGCGACGCCTACCCTGGCATCTCCCAGAACGAAGTGGATCGCCCCGAGTGAATATCGGATGCCGCGTCTACCAGCCTGCGCCACTTTCGGAGGGAATCCAGAAACTATAGCGCAGTCAATGCGGGTAGCTTCGGGAAAATACACGTCATGGAGTGATGGCCTTGGATGCGAATTGATCAGGAGATCGCATCGCCCTCGTCGTGCATTCTCGAGGGTTAACAGTAATCATAACTGGATCCACAAGCACGCACAAAGCGCGGAAAGTCTGCCCGCGGGCGAGGGCCGGGGCTAGCAATGCGAGAGATCAAAGATCGGACGAATCGGCGCACAATGGAGATTGTCGACAACAAGTGAGGTAAGGCTGGCGACAGGAAGATCCATGAGATCGAGGAGATCTGCCGGCGGATGATATGTCGAAGAGGCAGAAGGGCAATCAACAGGGCCGAGATCGACTTTGAGAACATTATCATGCCGTACAGGAGATTAAAAAAAGAGGAAGATAAGAAGGCAGAGAACGGTGGAGTCGGGTGCGAAAGAATTGAAAACAGAGGCTCACCGGTGAATCTCATCAAGATATATGTGCTGCATCTCGCTGACAATAGGAATAGACGGTCCCGCCCCCACGCCCCTTCAATTTACTGGCACTCAATCCAGCAGTGATCCCTCCGTCTTCAAGCAATAGTAAGAAGTGTGACGAGACGAGCACGATTGACCGAGGGAGTCGGTGTCGGGTGGAAACTAAGGTTGGGAGACAGACCACGACAGAGCTGCGAGTATTAGTAGACGATTGACGGGGTTGAAACAGTATCTTGAGCAACGGCACTGACGCAGACGATAGACGATAGATGGTGGCAGGGGAAGAGGACAAGCTAGACGAGAGGCAGCACGCCACGTGTTCGCATCAGCAAATATTGGTCAGCATTGGTCCTCGGAGGGGCCGACTCGTCAACTCTCGTGAACGACTCATGCGTTGCATATCGTATTGACGACCTTTGACGACCCTCACCATCGCATGTATGAGCAATATTTTGGCGTTGCTTGAGGACACGGGTTTACCGCATTGGTGCTCGCCGCGGGGTGTACGATCTCGCATTGCCCGTGTTCTCTCTCCGACGTTTGATCTGACGGCATCGGGCACAGATCCTTTCTATACCTCGTTGCAACAAACGAAGGTCACCCACGAAGTTCCCATATCTCGCGGCGATAGCGCTCTACGACCTGCATTGCGTATTTCAAAGAACATAACCAACATATCCTACATCATCACCATCATCATCATCATCATCATCATCATACAAGAACATGTGTCGACATCAGTACCGTTTGAGAAACAAGATCCCAGCACCGGCATCAATCCGACGCGCTCTTCAGTCGACAATTACCTTCCACCTGCCGCTTGATTATCCGAGAGCGTGCGGTCCCGCAAGGTCTGAGATCTCCACACCCAGAGGATGAGAGATGCCTGCACCCAAGTCGAGCGGGAACGTCGCATCGTCGAGGTGGCCCGGGCCGCCCGTAATAGGCCCCCACCTCGAACGATTGGAGTCGCCGAACATCGAGTCCTTGGGCTTGAACTCGAACTCGACGCGTGGAACCGCACCGTCTCCGTCCCTGCTGCCCAGGATGAGGGGCGGGATCCATCCGTGCTGCTCGCTTGGTGGCTCCGCGTGGATCGTGTCGTCAGGTACCTCGTCGATATTTTTGAAGGGATTGCGGTAGGCAAGCTGCGGGACGTTCGGGATCCCCAGCACTTGACCGACGGTGTACAGTGCGGACCACAGCGCACCCGAGATCCACGTGTGATGGTAGGAGAGATGCTCGCCAGCGAAGAAGATGTTCTTCTCGGGGCGGCGGGCGATCTCAAAGCGCGCTTCGAACTGGCCGGGCAGGAACATGGCGTCGCCCGTCGCTGTGCGGGTAGACCATATCGCGTCGGAGGTGCCCATGAGGAGATCGTATACATCGATTTTGGACCCATCGACGTCCCTCTCACCCTGATACAGTTCCGCAATGCAGTGCAGGGCGAGACTCCTGCGCTCCGTGGGCGTGAGAGGAAGCCATGTGTTGGCGTCCGTCATCCACGCATAGATGAGGAGAACACCTGGACCGGAGGTTCCCATACCGTTGGAAGGGTAGACGATCCATCGAATGGGAAGGTCGGTGGTCGACTGCCCGCCCCGAGTGGATTTCGGCTGCACGCGCTCCCAGAATCGCGTCTTGAAGCGCATACCCATCTTGTACAACGGCTCGAAATGCATCGTGCGGATGGCGAGCTCTTTGAGAGGATCCCATCGAGGGCGGTCCGCGATCATCCTCATGGCAGCAGGAGGGATAGCCATGATGACCTTGTCGAACGTCGCCTTGAGCGCGCCATTGTAGCCAAACGCGGATATTGTGACTTTGCCGGGGGACTGAGACAGCCCAGTCACACGCGCGCCATAGGTGATGTTCTTGTATCCGACAAGATAGGCCATCGCATAAGGCAGTCGATTCATGCCGTGATCGATGGTCCACCAGTTCTTCGTCTTGAAGTCCATGTACTGCATGACCATCTCCGTGACGCTGAGGGCGAACTGGTTCGACTGAGAGATGACGGTCTCGACGAAGTCGACGACGGTGTCGGGCCATCCCATCACGGAGGTGAGGTAGAAGCGGAAGGAATAGTTGTCAAATTGGAGGAGTTTCTGGAAGCCTTTGTCGAAGTTGTCCTCCAGGTCCGTGATGAATGTACCGATGGCTTTCCACATCAGGTCCTCCGCCTTGTCTGTTTTGTATTTCTCAGGCACAGGCCAGCCGATGTCAGCAGGCGTTGTCGAGGACGCATGATAGCCATCTTCTCGGTGTCCATTGACGTAGAGTCGGTTGCCTGGTGCGCTGATGATGTACGGGATGAGTCGAACCTTTTTGTCAGCGGGGAGAGCGGGACGGATGTATTGCAAGAACTTGATGAGGTTAAAGGTGATGGTGTGGAAGACGGATTCGGGGATACGCATGGCACCTGCCTCGAAATACTGATTGCTCTCCTCCGAAAAGTGATGCGTACGGACTCTTCCTCCGACGCGATCGGTACCTTCGAAGATGCGAACGCGGTGGCCGGCGCGTTGGAGTAGTAAGGCAGCATAGAGGCCAGCCATACCGCCGCCAACGATGCCGACGTCCAGGGGCCTGAAACCGTGTTGGCCCTGCTGCCGCAGCTCCGATGGCAGTTCCACTTTTTGCATCGTTGGGCGATTGAATTCCCTTCAAGAACCAAGGGATTAGCGCCACGTCGCATGAGAAAGGTGTGCACATACTGCGTTCAAAATACGGCGCTTGTTGTGCAGCCGACGTGTAGTCGGGTTGTGTCTTGCCTGAAGCAGCAATAAGCCATCGAGGAGTTCGACAAAGTAGACAATTACTCACTGGGTAGAGGGCGATGGGAGTCCTGTACACAAGACGGGGAACGCAGAAAGCTGTATTGGAGTCTATATATCGTCTTTGAGTGCATCGTGCACAAGTTACGCCCTTCCGCATGAGCAAGTGCGCCGGACGCATATCATAAAGAAGCATACGCACGAGCATAGACGGGTTCGCACGCCTTCCTGGCCATCGATACACGCAGCTGGAGTCAATTTCAAGACAGACACAGCTTGATGGTGGCAGTGGTTCGGAAAGGCTACGGACCACGCACCTGTAGAGGAACTCTTCTCTAAACAAGCGCCCGGAAAGGGTGCGGAAGGAAGATATAGCTCCTTCGGGCAGACCCTGTGACTTCTAGAACCGGCCTAGTCAACACAATCGAAAGCCCGCGAGTAGGCTATGCTTTCAGAAGAGCGGAGTAAAATGAAATTTTATTCGGGATTGGTAGGATCCACGGTCGTCTGAGGCTATTCTGCAATCATTCTTGTGAAGCAGTAGGGCTGTCCGACGGTATTTGCGTCATTGAAGGCCGCCGAGTGTCGCAAAGTCAGGACGCGTATACATGGATGAATTATGGACGCACGCCAGTAGAGCCCTTCCATCATATAACGTTATCTTTAGCCACACAGCGACTTCTGAATCACCGGAGAAGGCCTACACAGCAGCGCAGACCGTCAGGCGCAGGATTCTGATAGACATTTCTACAAGGACAAGACGAGAGCCCTTCCAGCCTGCGTCAGGCGGTAGATGACGTGCACAGCATCTTTGTAGAAAAATCGAAGGTCAGCTCTCCGCAAGGCTGCAGCCAGAAAGACATTCGCGTACAAGACCCTTTATTGCAGATGACGTCGTGCTGATCTACAAGGCCGCCAAACTTGATCACTCCTATCCCTGCTTGTCCACAGCCGCGCGCTCCGCGGCCACTCAGAGAACAGGTACCGCTTGATCAACATCCGGACGATTTGACACAGCGAGGCTAAATGCCTGGATTGTGTTCTGCATGCTCGCCGGCCACAGTACGCCGGTACTGAGTTGCAGGCTTCACCAAGAAATAGCTCCTTTCCCCGGAATCCTTTGTGCCTGCAAAAGCCGATGAGGATAGATGTTGTGCTCCTGAGGTAAGGAAACGTACTACGACGAATCGTAACATGGATACGAATGTCCCCACGCCACCTGGAGTCCCGGAGGGCTAAGCACACACTGTCGCGAATGACGTATTCATCCTGGTAGGCTCGGAAACATCGCAGTCCCGAAGCCTAGTTATTGGGCGATCGGCCGACTTGAATGCGCGAAATGGCTTGGCTGTCCCACACAAACACACCCCAAAAGATGCGTTTGCGAACTTCGTCTTCGATTGGGTCGACGCTGTCTTGCTCTTGGCGGATTGGTGTAGACCCGCGTGGATAGAGGGCACCAAGATGAGGGAGAAAGCCGTGAGCATTCCCATGCACGCTATGTAGACGCCAAGCTATAAGGTGACGGTAAGCGCCGTTGGCACCGTCGCTAATGCGGGGCACGAACCTAACCATCGACCATCCCGCGTCCAGAAACACAACCGACAACGTTTGAGAACGACGCCCAAGTGGCAATCAGAGCCGCAGACAAAGGCTGGACGAACGCCGACGTGTATAGACTGCGTACTCGGATCAAAACCACCGGGGTACGAATTGAACAGATCCGAGGTGTCATGCACGTAAAACGTTTTTTCGGCCCGCGAAAGACTTTGTGGCACCATTCGCGAAGGTATCATGAAAGGACACTACGCGATGCCCGTCGTGAAAGGCATCCACCTATCCGCACGAGGGCCATGATCGAGAATTCTACGCGCTCGACATCGGTGGATGCTGAAACGCGACAGTCGGAGCGGGAGAGGAGAGGAGGACTAGCGCGCGGCCAAAGCTGGTCTGCAGGGGGCGAAGGCGGCGGGACCCACGCAACAAGACAGAACGTGGTCTACGCCGTGTGTTGGAAAAACGCTAGTGCGGCCGACCCGCGGACAAGTAAAAGCACCAGAGCAGAGGGCCACTGTACCATCCTCGCGCTACCATCTCCGAAAATGCCCGCGACGTCCCATTCAAATCGAAACGACAGGGAACGTGGATTGGAGAGTTGGTGACGGAGAGCGCGGGTGGCGTACACAGGATGCTATGTCTAGGGGATCAAGACGCTGTACCAAGGATTCCCTGAGACCCGTCGTCCTGCATTCCGGTGGATCAAGGAGACGGTGCGTTCATATGCTCTTCACACAGTGCACACTCAAACCCCGATTCTGCTAAAAGAGAAGATGCGGACCTGAGTAAACACCTGGCGCCCAGTCGCTTGCTGGAGATGGTGTGACGTGGCGCCCGTTTGCGACCACAGTGGTCTCAGAAGAGGGGGTCACTTTCGGCTGAGCGCAAGACTGAGAGTGTGCCAAGCCGTTTCGGGTTTGAAGGTGCACTATGAAGCAAGATCGAGCGAGACCAAGGGTGATGGGCGCGATGTGCGAGTATCGGTGCGAGGAAGACGTAGGTAGTCATTGGTTGACCACCGCAGTCCCGTGTGAGTCAACCTCTGAAATGTAGCGTTAGTCAAGGGAAATAGGCACACGGACATGATATATATTTCACTCTGCAAAGTATCACGAAGTACTTCTCGTGCTCCGACAAATAGGGTACCATCCCGAGCTTCCGAGAGTCAGCGAGCGCGTGCATGTATGTCTTCAGTCGAGCGTATGGCTTGTACGTGTAGAGTGCGTTCGGTGGGCGATTAGGGTGGATGTCGAAGAAGGTCAGAGAGAGAGAGAGAGAGAGAGCGCGCGCAAGCTTGAGAACTGCCAGCAGTGTCAGCAACAAGAAAGCGGCACGTGATGCGAACTCGCGACTTATTTGCCCTTATTAGTGTTGCGGAAAATACTCCAGTTTTTTCCCAAATCAGTTTTTCACCGGTTATTTACCCGTTATTTACCGATAATATACACCCTCGCCTTGGGCTATGGCGATTGGGCGATCATATGCCGCGAGGGTGATCTGCGGAACTGGGACATAAGTAGCCCAACGCAAACTCGGAGAAACACTATGCCCACTACATTCACATCTCACTCTCCTCCAGCCACACGCGTAGACGACTCTCAAAGAAGACCACAATGTCCATTACAACTGGCCCCGCTGAATTGCCACTCCAGCCGCTCACTCAGAACGACTCCGGAGAGCCAATCGCAGCCTTGTCTCGGTCGTATGAGACTGTCGGCTCCCGCGTCGCTGCTCAGACGCTACTCCTGGACTTTGAGAAGGCGCGCTGTGATGCCAGCAAGACGGCTATCAACCAGATCATGATTATCGTACGTTGTAGCCGCATCTTGATGTGCACCAATCTAGTTGGCACTAATATTGAGACAGAATGTATTCGTCGGCGCCATCCAAGCCCAGGTTCTGGCGACCACAAGTGTTACCAACTCCACGAAGCTGCACATCGTCTCCAACACGTTTGGCTTCACGGGTCTGATCTTGATCTTCCTCACGACATGCGCGGGCATCCTGGTTGCAATTTTGCAGGGAGATATGATCGCCTACATAGGGAAGATCCAGCAGCATGTTTGAGAGCGACTTGGGGAGGCGCAAGCGAAGTTAGACGAGCTAAATCGGAACCACGTCGGGCCATTCTTTGGTACAGATGAGCTCTCAGACGAGGCGCTAGCAGAGGTTGCTAACGTGAAGGCGACACTG
The DNA here is from genome assembly GCA_022160305.1 of Artomyces pyxidatus. Classification (NCBI taxonomy): domain Eukaryota; kingdom Fungi; phylum Basidiomycota; class Agaricomycetes; order Russulales; family Auriscalpiaceae; genus Artomyces; species Artomyces pyxidatus. The sequence continues at coordinate 250,875 of MU277224.1, read as the reverse complement.
GCGCACGTCTCCGAAGTCATCGAAAAGTTGGAAGTGTGGACACAAGAAACGAACCGCTCCTACACCGGGTTGACGGCTACTTACCGGGAAGATCATGCCGACACAAGCGTGGAGGATAACAGCGGGAGGAGGAGAAGGGCGATAACCTATTTGGGGAGGAACATTGAATTCTATCAAGCTCTTACTCCGAGACTTTTGGAGTCTGGGCCCGGACACGTTGTCGGCAACATCTTCTCGTTGATGATGTACTAATGCTCTGTTTCTCCTGATTTTCTCAGTCATATTATACGCTATTGCATCGCAGCCGCGCATAGTATGGATTGTTACGATCATCGTGACAGCTTGGTGCGCTATTGCCGGTGCTTTGTGGGCTCCTGGCAGGACAAGTACGTCCGCTCCAATTCTGCATGTGTGCGTCATATGAGCTAAAAACTCCGTGCAGTCTTGTACGTCTATTTCTTAGTCCTTCACCGAGAGCGGAGCTTAGCTGTACCGGAGGGAGGGCTGTCGTCTCATGGACTTACATCCGCACCCGCCGCTAGGACACGCCGAACGAGCCGGGTGAGTCAGCGTGAAGGAAGTTCTGTTGACGGCGGGGTGGGACTCGAACACCGGTACTGTTCTCTCTTCCATGCGTGCCGTTTCGACTATGGTACTGGTATCAGGATCTCTTTATGATTAATTCGGACGAATCTTGGCTTTGCATACTTACTTACTTCGACATCATATCACACTGAAGAAATTCGAGCGCAGCGGGTAGTACGCAGACACAGTCGTGATGTATAGCTCTGACGATTCGGGTTTCTGTGTTCAGAATAAAGTAGTCATTCTACACGAGAGCCTACAAGAGCGG
>MU277224.1:193803-246674 GCA_022160305.1 Artomyces pyxidatus | reverse complement strand
GCAACCCACCTCGTGGTACAATGACTAGTGATTGAATTATCTGCCACCATTGCAGCAGGTCTCGGGTGACACAAGGACGGCGCTGTGGAGACGAGGCGGTCGGCGCAGCACATGCCCGTCTGTGGGGCTGGAGTCAACGTCAACGACCCAATACAACATGCATAGCGTAACCACCACCGAAATGAGCTACTCTCGAATCATCTATACACGGACTGCACGCTGTATATGTATTCCTGTTGAGTCGATGCCAATGTAATGCGGTGTTCCGTCGGTACCGTCCGACGCCGCGTTATCTTTTCCTGAGCCGCAAATATCCATGGACGTGCACACGCGTCCCCTGGACAGCTCAGAGTCATTGGCCGCGACTCCTTCGCAGACTAGCACGCAGCGTACTGTACGTAGTTTCGACAAAACTCTATCACTGGACCTGGTCCGCCGGCACAAGCAAGCACAAACAACTCACAATCTGTGACTCGGCGATGGCTCTTGCCTTGTCTCAACACCGCCATCCGGCCGCCAGCTCCCCTCGTCGCTGGGTCGACATTTTTCGAAGCACCACCTCCCCTACGTATGGCAAAAACTCTGTCACTCATGCGGCTGCGCCTCAGCCATCCCGGAGTCAAGGTCTCGCCATGTGGGTCCACTGGGCATCATGTCCGATCGCCGTGCATCGATGATCGCGCCCATCACGTTCAGTTGAGGAGGCTCTAGGGGTGCACTGGTGGGCAGAGAAATTATCTGGAAGGCAAGGACCGTCAGGACAGGGTCTGAACGGGTTTCGACGAGTCGAAAGGCCATCTGTTGACGAACAGTCTCGCGACTTTGAGTCGATGGTTGTCCCTGCGCTGGCAATCCGCTTGATGCGATCCTGGAGTTCTGGGGTCGGATGGGACTGGTGCGTGGGTCGATTTTCTGACCTTGTGCTTACATTTCTGATCAAGGCGCAGCGCTTGCTGTCGAAGTTCGATATCTGGCTTTATGGCCTCGCACCCACGCCTCTTTCGCGCCGCGCGGGTCTCCCGTCTCCTTGATCTGTCACCCGCTCTCTATCGTATGCACGATCTCGTTTCCTTCTGAGACCACCTTGGCAGTCCCTTTTGCCACGGCCATATTGCGGTCGATTGACTATGCTAGTTGGTTCTCAGCCTCCTTCACACTCCGCATCCCTGCCCTACAATTCGCACTGCATCCGCCACTCACGGGCCACTGTTTTTGACCTTCCATTCTCTGATGCGATCTTGCCCACGAATAATGATCGTGTGCGATTCCAGTAGATGATGGATGGATTGTCGATCGCGGCCCTGCCTAGGGCATGCCGTTGTGTGTCGTCGACGACATCAGGCCACCCGCTATGACCGTCCGCACTCGGTGTTGATTCCTGGATGAATGCTCCCACACGTTAACTCTGATCCTTCAGGGAGCTGTAAAGCACGCTATTCTTTTCTTCTTGGTCCTTGCTTGACATTTCTCTCCAGATGTCGTGCGCTTCTGGCAGTTGACCACGACTTCAGCTTCCCTCAAGTCCTCTTTCAAATACAGCTCGCTTGTCGTAAGTCCCCGTCGCTTCGTGCTTGACTCAGTCCACCGCTGAGCATCGTCCTTCCGGAAAACGTAGGAAAGCGTCGTATAGTCTTCCTGTTCGTAGATGGGCCATTCTTGTGCTTAAGTGTAGCAGCAAGGACGAGAATGGAGAATGCGTTTGATGCAAAGATCTAGATAGGGATCATCGAGCGGGTAATCTACCCTCGGTATCTTGTGTATCTGTTGTCTATGGAATGACAAGAATGGCCTTCAGTTTTGGATGAGAGCGACACTACAAGAGCTAGTCCTCCGTGCAGCAACAGTGAAAGAGCATGTTCGAAAACTGCACGAGCTTGCACGCAGGCACAGACAACCTCTACAGTATTGCGTGTAGCCGGCATACGCTCTCGGATTGTGATTATATGCAGTTATATGCGCTGCCAATATTGTACTCTGCCTGCGAAGGCGAGAAGCGGAACGATCTGACGAGGTGCGACAGGGCGACCTCTGCAGCCGAATTAGCGTTGAGTCAGTGGCGTAAGAGAGCCGGATGTCGACGCACTCATTTCCAACTCAGAGAATTTGAAACCGCTGGTTGTGTGGCGTAGATCAGGCTGAACACCGAACAGCCTGAGCAGCGGAGATACTATGAAGACGTACATGCAGGAACTCCCGCCAGCCGAAAACGTCATCCTATTCAACGCCGCACGATATGTGAGATTGCCGTGGGACCGAAGAGCAATGGAACTGACGTGTTTGAATAGACCCCCGGGATGCGCGCCTTCGCCACAGAATCGCGTGAACGCTTATAAATCCGTACAGTGTTCTATATCTTCTTTACTGCGTCTCTATTCTGACTTCAGCTTCAGAATAGATATTCGTCCTCCACTCGTTCTGATTTCCCCGCTCGTCCTCTGCGCTGTATCTCGTATGCCTCCTGCCACTTCTCGCGTAGGCTGACATCCGTGCTGACGCTCGTGTTTAGACATCGGCATGCTGATCAGGATTCACTCTTCATGTTCATGATCTTGTCCGATGCGTGTAATACACAATGATTTTCGGTGCGACCTTCAATGAGTCTACCCCCGCTCGGACAACTCGAGGGCGAGATATTGCTCGACAACCATCAAGGGAAAATATCCCCCGTCATACTGTACAGACTTGTAATACACGTGCTGCGGACACCGATAACACTGGACGCCTCAGTCTACACGAAATCATACTGCGAGCGGAGTCAGGAGTCGGAAAATTGAACAGGGCAAAGGATACCGACCTGGATTACCATAGTATTTGGCCAGGGTGTCGGAAGCTGGTCGGCTCCGAGATATTCATAAAGCAATATATGCTCCGCGGTGACTTTATATCTGGAGGGCGAGGTCAGCTTCTTGTCGAGAGTGTTGACTGGGTCTTGCTGAAGTACCGTTTCAGAGAACCAGACGTGCCAGGGCCACGACGAAGGCCGTCGAGTTCGAAGACTGCACGGAGAACGGCGCGAATAATCTGAGAAGTTGCGGCATAAATCGTCCTGCGAGTATCGCGTCGGGGAACCAGAACCGACCTTCATCGTGAGATCTTCACCCAAAGTTCTGTGCAGTGGGTGAGGAATAGGACGGTGGCTTTGAATGAAGTGCGCACCTCATCACGTTGTCCCCTATAAGATAGTTCTCCTTCGGCGTACAATTTTTATCTACCTCTGCTGCTTCGGGGTATGCTTCAGGCTGAAACCAATACGTTCGGCCTCTCACTTTTGATAATACAAACGGGCACTCACGTCTTGGCTTGCTCTGAGCAGATCCGCTAAGACGCGCTGCCCTGTCCTCACCGAAACTTGTCCGACAACTTGGTCAACGAGAGACTCGCCTGCAGAGTCATTGAATCGGGATTTATCACCAGAAATGGATCGATGTGCTCACGGTAAATACCGCGAAATGGAGGATCAATACCTAGAAACATGGTCAGATTTACGGGCGACGTGCGTAAGCAAAGGTGCATCATACGCAGTCCTTCGAGAATGCAAACATCTACACGGGCTCGGTTCCCATCAGGATGCTTGAACAGTGCCCTGGAATTCTCATCGTCCAGGTAGAGGTTGACAATGTTAGTAAGACCTGCAGGAAACCCCGTGAGGATGATGACCATCCCTATTTAAATTGGGGAAAGGGGACGTACTCTGCGATAATTCAACCGTAGCACCGACCATTAAGGCCAGGAGGCTGTTTGACACTTCTTCTAGTGTGGCTTTGCGCTCGATGATTGGTTTTGCGAACGAGGGTCTACCGTCTTTCATTTCGCCGCTATATAGTTGTTGCACAAACCCGACGAGGCCGGCAATAGAGAGCTGAAAGGACCACGTGAGCTGGCACATTAGGCCTACTGCAGAGTCTGGAAGACATACTCCGCTACTGGAACTAATTGTCAGGTCCGACTTGATGTCACGTTGCAATTGACGGACGTGGTCTGTCACTCGGATCTCTAGGTTCATCATCTTTGAGGGGTCTACGTCGAGGAATAAGAACCTAGGAAATAGTTAGTCACAGTAGACGATCGCTGTACTAACTACACGCACGAGTAGATGTCCGTGATCATTGAGTAGAGTTGCTCTTCGGTGTACGTACCAAGGGATGGCCGCTTCTCGGATGTCAACTGTATGCCGGCCTGTTCGATGAGTGAGAATTGTTACCGCCTGGATGCAGCGGGTAGCTTGTGAAATAGAATTCTCTTACCAGCTCGGTTGCTGCCCAATGCAATGGAACGCATCTTAGCACGTCCTTCACAATATCTATGTTCCGGATCTTTTTGTTCGTCAGGGTATACGACTTTGAGGCAATGAGCGCGCGGGTCTTCTCATAGAAATACTGCGAGATCCTGTCTGCCCCACCGGACGTGTCCAACAATAGTCCTAACACCGCCTGCCGATCCCTCTCACCACGCATTGGATCAGCCGCTGCAAGGAAGAACCTATTCCAATGTTGAGAACAGGGATCGTCTCGAAACAAAGCAGAAGTTTCGAGGCTTACCCATCGTCAGGAACAACCCGCGCCGCCCGCGAATAGGGTGCCCGAAAGCGTCTACTCCTCAGGATTTGAACGACGTCACGGAAATCTTTTACCACCGCCGTATCTCCCGATGGTATAGGTCGCGCAAAGTCGTATTGATCGGCGACGCCGAGCTTCCCCAGGTATCCCTTCATCGACTCCGGGGTCTGCAGCGGGAACCAAGTGTACACACTGTTCGCTGAAAACTTTCCTGGAAGCGTACGCAGGAACAATTTCCCTAAGATGCTGCCGTTTCCAGGACCCGCGACGTCCCGCTGGCAGTCGGCAAATCCCCAGGCGGTCAGATTGAATGGCGTGAAGTCGGTAGTAAAGAAGCGATCGCCGCGAGTCAGGGCTACAGCGTCGCTCAGAATTGCGCGGCATAGGGTGTAGCCTGTGGCTACATGAGCGAACAGCTGCGTACATATATATGACGCACCTGCGCAAAGACCAGCGCCCGGGACAACGGGCTTCGGTTCCTCCGCTTGGAGTCCCACGTACAGCTCGAGGTTGTCGATTTCGCCGTAGAGGCGTTCAGCAGCTATCGCGATTTCTGTGTTGGAATTCCATTCTTCAAAAGATGAGTATGCTAGAGGGAAATATCGTCGCGATTATCGTATTGAGAGTTTGTGGGGTTACTCACGCTTGAGGCCGATGAACTGTAGCACTATGTTCAGACCGAGAGACCCTTCGAAGCGGCACATGCCTCACCTTCCGAAACTCATTCAAAGAGCAGACACCCCAGCGACGATTGGACTCGATGCCCAAAATTTCGTGCAACCTCATGACGTGGGGCGTACCTCGCGCCCTGAATGCAGCAGCAGGATTTTCCGTTCTGATGTAGTCGATCAGAAGCTTGCATACACGGCTCGGAGAGACCTACGCATTCATGATCAAAGCAGCGAGCTCTGAGTCTTTGAAAGTGCCATTCGCCTGACGTTGCAGACTGAAAAGTGGGAATAAGCATAGCGATTTTGAAGATAAACGCATAGGGTACGGACCTTCCGAATGTCCACTGTGTAACATCGGGCCGGCTCGCTTGGATGCTTTTCATCGCAAATCGGAAGTCGTCGACATTGAGCTGTGGCGTTAAACCGTGTAAATGCATAGACACCGCGCCTGATAGTTCAACGCACCTCGTCTGCAGGCTTGTCGCCAAAGATTCGACTAGTCAGCGACTCTACCCACTTCTCGTCTTCTCGAGAAGTGGCAGCATGCCATCGATATAGGCAGTTGAACTTCAGGAGTGCTCGTCAGACTGCATATCGAAGTTGGAGAGAGAGAATGGTGTTACCTCGACACTGCAGACGTTTCCCCGCCCACGCTCGAAGAGCTTGTGATCGCTATCACGTATTTCCTGCCATGAAATCAGTCTCATCATGAAAGTGTACACGCCAAGGGAGGCACGCGACACTTACACCGAGCGGATTCAGACTCCACGTAGTCTTTTCCCTCACCAAGCCCGACAAGCTGGCGAAGTAATCGGCGAACAAAGCGGAGCCAAACCAACCACAGTTGATCAACCGGGCAGTCTGAAAGATGTCCTCTTCCTGTGCAAGGAGTAGATGCGCGTGTTTTGGGTCGTCGGCGTAAAGGCTGCTCGGATCGACGTACGTTCCTCGCTCATTGATCTCGAGGAGCTTTCGAGCGATGTACTGGGAAGATGGTCAGCAGGTAGAGTGTGGGTTCGAAGAGGGTGGAGTCACATTATGGTTGCGATTGAACAGGACCAGCAACGCACATACGGCGGGTGGGAGCATGAGCAGCCGATCTTCTGAGAACGTGTCTGGGAATAGAAGCCCCCGTCCATCCCGCACACGGACTTTGTCTTGTGCATCTTGATTATTTCCGTAGAGCGGAGCCAGATCAGCGTACGAAGAAGTCTCGTTGATTCTGACGTCTTGATGAGAGGTCCGGAAAACACTGTTGATTCTGTTCCAGATTTGTTCATCCAGGAACAGTGTGGAAAATCTCACGTGTGTACAACGAGGGCGGCGAACGAGAACATCATGCTCGATAACCCAGCCGGGTGCTTCACGAACTGCAAGGTCATGTCACATGTAGTATGGTCCATCTCATCCAGCGATGGAAGGAGCTCACCCCGTCGCGTTTAAGGAGGGTGTCGAAGACCAAGCCTGCATCCGGAAGCATGTTCCTGGGAAGAGGTCGTGTCCCCTGCACGCTACGCGCATACGGCATCCCAGCCTTTCCCATGTCCGGGTCCGAGATGTTGTTGTAAGAGCCATCGGCAGTACGATAGGAATACTGGTGTCCGAGAGACGTCGCAGGTGGGTGTGCTACGTCATCGTAAACTGTGCTCTCGTCAGGCCGCCATCTGGACAAGGAAGCGAATGCGAGACTACATACACAATTCGACCACCTTCTGCTCGAGTTTCGTGCGAATCAGGCCGTCCGGAAGGCTCTCCTTGTCAGATAGCAGTTTTGTGATCCTTTCAAGCTGGCATCGATGTGAGACTTGCGAGTCAAAACAGGACAGTCAGAAAACCCACGAGCATCTTTCGATCATCTAACGCGTTGATGTTTTTGACGGCATCGACGACGGCGGATATGATCGATGATCCAGTAGATTTGATAACGGCCTCGTCTCCCTATCGTCAGAATATAGAGGCGAGCCATTAAGATGATGAAAAGACGCACCTTGCGTTGAGAGTTAGTCACGACATGCAGCGCGTCATCCGAGCTTCGCTCGTCAATGGCGAGGTCCGACGTCTAGAGAAAGGTCAAATATTACGCATAGTACCGGAGATGGCGTGACGCACCGCGCGTCGCGTTAACAGTCCTGAAAGGATGGGGGTCGAAGCCATGTAGCAACTTTTAGAAGCCTAGCAAAGATGGAGAAGGCGCAAAGGTGACTGAAAACCATGGAGATGGAGGCTGCTTATAAGCTGAGGCAAACTCGTCTGCCAGTGGGTACGCTGTGGTGATGGCCCTGCCGAACTTTCACCTGTCCAGAAAGCTTCATGAGATGGAAAACAGGACAAGGACATCAATACGACCCCAAGTTAAGCATATACAGCACTTACACACGCGGCGAAGAAGGTTGTATGTTTCGGAGTAAGCGGCAGGTGTGGTTGAGAGAAGGTATTGCCGGCTCCCTTCTCTGTGGGCACACGTCAGGGACACATCTCAAAGTTTGCGGCCTAGGTCATGTTCTGATGAAGCACGGGCTGCCACTTGGAGTGCAGGTAGCCTCCGGGGCTTGAGTGGCTACGAAAACACGAGAAAGCTTCAGCACTGCAAAACAGCCTGCGAAGGAACTTGAAACTGGTCGCATCCCGTATTAGCATCAACACCAACAACCTTACGATCACTGTCTAGCGTCTTGTGCTGTTCTCTACGTCGATTGCCAGACGTGCCGAGCGAATTTCTCAACAAGAGTGGGTAGTAACAGTGCGGAAAGAGGCGTGTGAGGTGGATTCAATCTTATTTGATGAGAGGAATCGAGAAATTGATCGCGGTAAGAAAGCGGATAATCAACAGAGATGCAAGTGAAGAAGATGGATAAACGACCACGACGCACCGCGATGAACCACGGGTCTCACGTACTCACGAGAACCACGGAAACTTTCAAATGTTCATTCCGAAGTAAAGCTTCTAGTTCAGCACAGCGGGCCTTGGGAGGATAGACGATGCGGAGCGGGAATAGATCAACCGAGGGTCGACCTGTCAGGAAAGGAGGGAAGGAGACAGAAATGAGCTGACGGAATGATCTTCCGAGCTAATATGGAATATAAACAATGCGTCAATGTCAGCGCCGTGTCTTTCTTACTGGAGCTTTGTACTTACGCCAATCGAAAAGGGTGTCTCATTGGTACGCAGTGGTCTCCGTGGGAACCAACTAAAGTACGAGTCAAGACTTGAGCAAATAGTCGACGCTTCTATAGAGTGGTGATAGTTCATGAGTACGAGATTCCTGCACGACGAATAATGGGAGATACATTCTTCAAGTGAGCTCTAGAAGTCGTGGGTGTAGTCTCTGGCCAAGTGGTGACGTTCGCGATGGGCTTGATGGGGCCGACGTGCCTAGAGGGCTCAAGGGTGGATCAACACATCATTGGCGTAGTTTTGGCTGAAATGGAGGTAACAGGATGATACAGGTGCGAGTCGAATGGCATACACATGCAGAGGGCCGCGATCTTCCGCCTGTTCTAGTTAATTTGTAACGCCACAAAGTCCACTGGAATGAACTCACTAGATGGATGCATGTTAAGGTCGTCTCCATCTCCAATGTCCCTCGTCGGGAGTCGTTCGTTTGTCGGCATTCGTAACTCGTCGAGCTGGTATACGGGCCGCAAGGACGTGATGATGACAGTGAGGAGCTTCGGCTGTTCGGCTGTTACCGAAGCGCCTCTGTCTTTGTCGAGCTGCCCGAGCAAGCACTCTTATGTGGCAAGCTGACGGCCTACAATTCTTCTTCCCGGCCACTCTCCTTTCCAATGGCTCACATAAACACAAAACAGATCCTTATAATATGGTAATGTATGAGGATCGTTGTGGAAAATCGATGCAGACACTGGCAGGGAGCCGGCGCTCATTCTGCCAGTGCTCGAACCTCCGCCACCCTCAAGTCGTCCTGTCCGTACAACTGAACAGACGCCTCGAAATAAATCGCGTCTGTCTCGCGAAAAGCTAGACGCTCCCACCCAGCTGAAAAACGTAGGTATGAGCCTACCACTTGGTAGTTAATCGGCTACACGCACATGAGCCGCCGCAGGTCCTTGTCACCGTGATCATGATGCCGCGCAGTCTAAGAGGCCCATCTCCCTCCCTGACTCTAGTTCAACATGGTGCACCTAGAATGACCTAGATTCACAGCCTAGAGAACAATCTGTCAATATGCGAAGGTCTATCAGGGCGATACCGCAGGGGTTATGGCCATCGAACCTGTAGATCTCACCGTCTTGTCCGGACCGATCACTCCTGCGGGTAGCGCTGGCAGTCGGAAAAGCTTAAACTAATTAGATCAGAAATACCGTATAACACCAATATAACACTGTGTAGGGTTCGCCTCGCTTCAAAGAGCCGTGCATGAATAGATTCTCCGCACCTCAACGCATTGAGACCCTTTTCAGGGCTTCGTTGAAATGGTCATAACGTACCTTGAATTGAACGTTCACTGCGGACCAGAGAGAACGTATTTGCGACGGCGGTTGCTCACGGGAGGACAACGAAGGGGCGAGATTGACGCGCCAGTGCGAATCAGCTAGAGTTTGAGCAGGGTAGGAGAGCCATGTCTCTAAATATATCGGCATTTCAAGATTAGCAGGGTCAGTACAAGCAACTGCAAGAGTACGAGAAGAGAATCGAGAGATGCGTAGCGCCCGAGTGCCGTTGAAGGCTCCCGACGTGTTTGAGTCCGTTGCCATCAAAAAGGGCCAAGTTCATCCGGCCGGTGTATTGTACACCCTTCGTCGCTCTCGCCTTGAGGATTCAAAAGTCTTGAGCAGGTTGGAGTAGGCACATCTATGGAGCGGAGAACTACGCGGAGTGAGTAGATCGTCTTAGGGAGATCGAGATATTCATACAGTCTCGAGTATGCACCTGTGCCGTTGAGAGCTTCCGGATAAAAGATTGGCAGCGGAGCGGAAGAGCGCATATCTGAAGTCCCTGACTCCTCGGTAAGTGGCGCCGAGAAAAAGCCACCCTTTGAGATGTAGCCTCCCGGTGTAACAGGTCCCTATGTCCCTGAAGTCAGCAACAGATACTGGCGCGTATTCAGTGCACGGAATAGCAGTCGGTGTCTCCGTAGTTCTATATCCAGCGGCAAAAAAACGCCCAGGAAGCCGCGCTCAAAGGAAGCTATTTGCCTCTCAAATGATTGCGCCGCTCACCTCCAAGGTCCGTGGATGCCAGGACACGCGATCAGGCTGAAGGATGAACATGTAAGTGTATGAAAGAGAAGGACGAAAGACTCAATGTTTGTGACAGTCCCCGCCAGGATGAGGCCGGAGGCCTACGGCGTCAGGTATCTACGTATCAAGTTTATAGCACTAGAAGTTCTTGCGCGAGGTCGGCGGACATACGTTAAGAACCACTGACTGGCGACAGGACGCACCCCGGCCGACAGCTAGTGATGGGAGCAGTGGCGTTCCGCCGCCCTCGCCGCAAGTTTGAAGACGTAGACGCTCGATGGAGAGACACCTGCGCATGTAGGAGAGGTTCTTCCTGTCGAGGGAGCTTCCAGAGGGCGTAGTTCAATACAGGCGATAACGAAAAGGAGCTACTGACGAGAAACTTGAATCAGGCTCGCCGCTCGGACGACCAGAGCGCCTAGCGAACGCGCTCGCATTGAGATCTTCGACATACGTATAGTTTTGGTCCATTCAGAGTGTTAAGGCGCTGAAAGGCCTGCTATATGATACTTCGAGGTTGAATGGCGGAGAGAGTCCGAGAGACGGCGACGATTGACGCGGGCAGGAGGTCGTTGACCCTCTTCACGTGATGTGACCTCGTTCGTGACTGTCACTCGCCCGATGTCCCCGGGCCCTTCCCGACACAACCACCACCTAGTTCTCTGAGTCTCTCTCCATCGTGACATATCCGATCTCTTGTCCCCAACTCGACATAAAGACTCAACTTTTTCTCTCTCGCGCGCGCGTGCGCCTGATGCCGGTACTGCACTGAGCTCGCCTGCACGTATTCGGATCGCAACGCTCGCCCTGCCGAGGCCAACCCAGCACTGGTCAACCGACAGGAATCGAAGAATGCACATTGAACGGATGGACGGGCGTGTGGGTGACGGAGCTTATTTGAGCAATGGAAAGATCCGTCCGGCCGTAGCGGGTGCGCTAGCCCACGCTATGCTGATGCGATCGACTAACTGCTCATCGAGCGACCTCCTCGGCTCTCAGATCTCTCCATCGATGTAGCATTTCTGGCCTGCTACAGATCTTCTGTAACCGACCGGCTGGCCAGTGTGTATCTGACAAGGAAGGGTTCCCTTAGCGTGCGCACGCACGTCGTCTCAGTACTCACTACACACTCTATCTGGACCTCGCTTGCACCCATCTAGCCGGGCATTCTAAGCCTTGGTCCATACAACTCGCTCGGCCGAAGCTTCTCTTGTCTCGGCATCGGCATTTCCCTCCGTTTATCGCGGGACTGACTTGCGGGACCCTTCATTTCAGCACTCCACTCTGAACTCGCATCTCTCTACCCGTTGACCCTACAGAGCTCACAACCCTCTCTATTGGGGACCATGAACGCACGGCGGCGAATGCAGAAAGTCTTGAACATCCAGTATGAGCTCACACCACCTCAATTGGCGGCGCATACAAGCACCTGACCGTCGCGCGCGCGTGAGTCGACGATCCCAATCAGCACCATCCGGCGTCTTCCATGGCACAATTCCCCCTTACAAGCGCTTCAGTATTATTGGCTCTATATTTTTGCTGTCGTCTCCTTACCCTCGTTGGCTTCTCCATCCGGATATACGGGTCATGCCCGGCCCAAAGCCGCACGACTGGTAGAACATTTTCTACGCTCGCTTATCCCACTGACCCAACACTCCTGTGCATGGCCAACGCACGAACATCGTCTCCTCGCGTGAACTGTTCGCGTAGGTGAGCGGAGATCGACACACGGCGGTCCGCACGTATCTGCACTCTGACGCTCCCAGCTATCTCTGAAATCTCGCAGGTCTTATCGTCTGCATTGGACGCCAGAATCGGGTTCTGAGCGGGTCACACATCGCCTTGGGAGCTTGCTTCTTTTGGTCTGCCCGGTACGACGCTGCGTCGTGTCATCATCGAGTGGGCCCGCAACCGCATATATACTCATTCCGACTAGACTAGCTATAGTCACACGACTCAAAATATACACGGTTGCTTTACATCGATACAGATGAATTGCATTCTGCGACACTGACAGAGGCGAATAAACGACGACGGGTCTGAATGGCTACATTCGAGGGATAGAAGAATGTTCGTATCCAGCTCGCTGACACCCAACACTGAAGAGATGATTCGAGAACACGCGTGCCGTTGACCTAGCAGTTACCGCGTCGATAAGAGGGACCGAGTGTTACCGTCAGGTGCTGAGTTATGAGAAGAAAACCTGTACGCACAAGATGGTCGAATGGCTTATAAGTCTTCCGGGAATGCGGGAACATGTGCACTGGGGACGTCTGAGAGATTGCATTTGTCAGTCACGTAGACACCAGAGGCAGGAGGGCCAGTTATACGAGGTTCATACATCGGCAACACCTTGAATATCGTTAGAGGGCGGCACTTCTGCCCACTTCAACGCTGCGACAAGCTACCACTCCCTCACGACCGATGCTACAGAATCTGTACCTTTCTCATCCCATATGAGCTACAGATGCCAAGTGCGGATGAAAATGAACGCAGAGACGTACATGGATGGTAGGCAGCCCACGCCTCTGGACGATCCTTGTCTGTCGCAAGTCCTTGCCTGGTAGTTTGCTGCAGCACGAGAAGAGACCATGATGAGAAGCTTGCAGATGAGGGAGGTTTGTGTACATGGTGGGTGGGGCCAGGGGGATCACGGTGCAAATGGGATCGGAGACTGGTTCTTATAGCACCAGGCGTGTTTGGTTTTCGTGTCAGGACCAAATAGAGCACGCGCGACGCGTTTGGGTCACGTGGGCGCGTCGTAGGCGCGCGGCTTGTTCCGTCGGCGCTACTCCGCTGCCGGTGCCAGCCTGAGCTTGCTCGTCGTCGTCGACACTTCCGCTCGGCCCTCGCTGTCTTCTGTCTTCTTATGCGTTGAAATCTTGCTACCTGCTTTGTATACAGCAACCAGTATCGAATATGGAACTAGATCATGTACGTCGTAAGCATTGCCGACAAGGGTCACTCTGCTGACACTCAACCCTCGTCATTTCGCCTTGGGTTCGCTCGATGACACCGCCCTCGGTCGCAAATCATCGCCATTCCACATCGTCCAGTGACTGTCGTGATCTCATGGTGCAAGTGCTCTGGGTGCCATCGATATATGTACGGGACTTACTGGAGAAGAGTGGCGGAACTTGGTCCATCTTCTCGCTAGATAAGTCCACCTTTCAGCTCGTTTAGTTCCTCCAAGCCTCCCTTCGGCTTATTACAGAAGTGTCTTTCTCCTCCTGGACTTTTGCGGCTCACATAGTGCTCAGACGTGGCTATCGCTTGCACTTCCTTCTGCGGGTGTTGGTCTATGTGCTGACTGGGAGCGGAACGCACGCGGCGAATCTCGATTGTGCGCGGTACCTGGGCTTAACCCCCTCATATACGTTCGAAATCGTCATGTATCCTTCCGCGTGCAACGCACCCGCCCACGTACGCCCGCCGCCGCCCGGGCTTAGTTGACTGTGCCAGCACTGCTCGATGACGAGCACACGGGGGTCGTCTTTGTGCTCAGCACTCAGACCTGTCGAGCTTGTTTGTTACAGTGCTGGGCACAGGGTTGGACGTCGGTCGCGATTCTGCCTGCACCCACCAGCTCTGTGCTCTCGGGCCACTACGTGTCTCGGGAACACCACTCCTGATCATAGCCTTTTACATTCCTCCCCATCTGGCAGCATCGCGTTATGCCCCGAATGTCGAACACTCGCCCGTAGGCTCCACCAGTAGGTGGCTCGTGGTATACTTCATTTCTCTCCATCTGACATTGTCTGCAGAATGCGCCGGTCCGACTTGGGGAATAATTGCTGACATGAGATGAGATCTTTTCCTTTGTGCGTGCGAGGCTTCCTCCTGCTCTGACTGGCAGCTGTACTGACGGCGTCGCTCACGCCAATGAAATAGGAGTTTATTCTCGAATCATCGACTCGACAGTGCGGCGGCAGATCGGGGTGTGTGACTTGCGGACCATACAGTACACCTTGCTCTGTAGCCTTGAAGTATCTATCTATCCAGTTCATTTAGCGCTGTGGCGACGGCATGATTGATACTGTTCCGAATGTACTACTACCCCCTCTCCGACATCCCAACCCGTCCGAAAAAGTAGTCCCGACACTGGCATAAAACGGGAGTCGGATGTCGCACGGAGGTGGATAAACGAGCGTTCTCGGAAAGGAGACACGCGCACATAGATACCCGTGCAGAGCAGGACACCCCTAATAACATTGGCCGCGCCCACCACGCCACATCATGGGCCCCGCTGGGATGAGAATGGCAAATTTCGAGCACACACTACGCCGAGAGCGCCTCGCACGTGTATCTGCGCCGAAAGAGCCAGTGCAACAATGTGACGGGGCCCGAAGTGAGCGGCCCGGACGGCGCGTCCAGCTGGAGGAGAGGCAGCGAGTGTTCTGGCGCGTTCCAGAGGGTCGATGATGTCGCCACGCAGACACGAGTAGCGAGGCGAGGCGGTGGTGTGCATGCCAGCAGACAGTCCCTCCGTAGATCGAGGCCCGATGGCGCGCGCGCGCGACCAAAGGCGCAGCGGAGGGATAGCGTGCTTGGGAACCTGGAGCGCGCAGCGACGTTCACGCACATCCGCGCCGAGATGACCGGGCACGACGATTGAGGCAGGTGTGAGAGGCGTCGGACGACACATGGCGCTTTCGGAGGCAGGAAGCGATTAGCGTTGGATCGAAAATCAATCAGAGAACGTGGAGAAGGCATGGTTATGGATTGGCCACACCCAGCACACATAGTCCTGTCCCCAGGGATGGATGTACCCCGGAAGTTCCAGTGCACAGCGCGCGAGAGCGCAGGCGAGCATCCCCACAGAAATTTCCCGATGACATCCACTCTGGGGCCGGGACAGAGGCGTCCAGCCGCCGTAGGATACGAGGTGGCAAGTGTCTAGAGCGGTCAAAAGTGCATATCATGTCTCAGTGGAAGCTTGAAGAGCTAGTGTGTACTGTGGCGAGGCGGTGGTAGCGTGCTAGCTGAGCGTCTTGCGCCGAGTGGCCCGAGTCCTGACAGATCCAAGGAGTCCCCCATCGAGAACCGAACACCCCGCTAAGGAGAACATACGAGAGCATGCAGATTGCCTTCCAGCTGGACGGGTCTTCATGATCTTGAGCAGGAGAACGCAGATGATGGACGTCGAGAAGAAAGAGACGACGTGGCGACGACGACCGTGAGAGCGATAATATCTGCACGTGACCCATACGCGTCGCGGCATCTTTGTTTGTCCCTCACACGGGAGCCAAACATGCTCTCCGAGCGTATATATACCCCGTACGCGAGTCCTCTCCTTCCGCATCCCCCGTCATGTACCGTCCTTCTTTCCACAACTCCAGTCTCCTCATCCTGGTCTTGAAACAAGAATCGCACCTGGACGCGATCCTGCGAGGTGTAGAACGCACACTATCATGTGAGTTCCCCGGTTGCCGACATCGCGAATAGCATCTGAGCGAACGTTTCGATCCAGCGCATCCTATGTATTGCAGACAGACGGCAAGGTTGCCCTAGGGTGCATTGTCCCCGCCGCAAGGCTGTCTCACAGGATGGACCTGTTCGTAGGTTGGCGTCCTATGCTTTCGCAGCAGATACAACACAGCTTACTGGATTATCAGGAAGTGTGTGTGTGGAAAAGAGTATGTTTGGAAAGGAGACCGTATCCTCGAATCATCTAAACTGTGTTGTTTCCATCATGTATCTGAATAGAAAGTGAATTCCGAGTGCACAGGCTCTGATGCTACTGGCATATATTCGTCTCGTTCGCGCGATCCTTAATTGCCTTTCTCCAACATCAACTTTGAAGTCGTGCAAGAGCATCTTCAATCGCCCGCTCACCTCAGATCCTCGTCCTGGCCACGCAAAGATAGCATACAAGGGGGATCTAGATCATCTGCCGCAGGTCCACAGTCAATTCGTAGCCCGGAACCAGCGTCTTGACGAGGGGCCCCGGTTCTCCACATCTAAGAAGAAATTTCAGGATGATAGAAGGGGAATACGTTAGGCTGACTAGACGGAGAGGTCTGGCGGTGATGCGGCCACGGCCTGATCACAGCAGAAAGCACGCAGCGGTACGCGGCCCTGCGCCATGTCCAAGGGGCATGCACCGGTAAATTCCGAGACCCGACGTGGGGGGAGGGGGGTGCTTGAGAAAGCCTTACCTGTAAATTATTAAAGTGCTCGAAATAAGCCAAAGGAGTAGGGCCCTTGGCAAATGGCTTTGTTTGTTGAGCTCTCCGGGCACATTTGATGCGTCCGATGCAAGTCCAACACTTTCACAAGCTATTTGGGCCACCCGATCGACCGATTTGGTCATGGCACTGCCGCCGGCTTGACACGTGGCACATAGCCATCGTACGTGCAAGCTGCTCGAGCTCACCGTTGGACTCCATGGCGCTCACAGTAAGCTTTCCTTAGCTTCCTCCGACCCCGACTAACATGAACTATCTTCTTGAAGACGAACCACTTCTCGACAGCGAACCACCTCTCATAGTCATAGACAAACTCAGAACACTTAATCAATCGATTGAGGAATCCCAGGAGCTCGCTGATTTCCTTCAGTCAAGGGCCTCGACACCAGATCCACCTGATCATAGCCTGATTTCAGCAACTCAGGCTTCCAGTTGGGATGCAGACGCTGCCTTGAATGTGTTACCCGATTGGGACCGTCCTGCTGCGCAGCACCCAGTAGCAGCGGCTGAGCTCGAAGCGTCAGGAGTCATACCCGAGAACTCCCTGCTCGTCATTCAACAAGGAGACCTCGAGTATTATCTCTGCCAAGTCCAGAGAGTGCAGGATGCTCAGACTGTGACTGTAATTTTGATCCTACATGTCAGATGTTGAAATGCAGCTCTCCCGGTTGCGTGGAAGTGGTATGACTGCCATTTGCTCTCTCAGGTCTGCATATTCCTGATTGAAATACTTTCCAGTATCATCTGGTATCCAAGGGGCTCCTGACAATGCCGGCGGAGTTTTTCTGTGACGATGATTGTTGAAAGAATGCTGGCTTCCGTGTCTCCAAAAGGCGAAGGACTGTTTTATAGTGATGTATCTACTTGTTGTTGATGCTATAGTATATATTAGCTTTGCCAAAAGCAATATTCAGCAGGCATGGTACGAAAGGGGGGTAGGAGGGGGGGGAGGGGGTCCCAGGTCACCTTAATGGTGGATCGACACGTTGTGTAATCAGTTCATTTTTGCATACCCCTTGCAGATCGAAAGCATTTCTTCACAAGAGACTGATCTCCTTGGCCCTCGTGGACGTGCGCATAGTCCAATCAACTCCTCTGACCAGAGCAACCCTCGCCATTCCCTCATCTCTGCCCTCCCTCCAGAGCTCCTCGAGCACATATTCGAGTCGTTGTCGAAGAGCTACCCGATAGGTGTGAACTGGGGTTTGCCTCACGCATTGGGATGGTTTATTGTGGCACATGTTTGCCGCCGATGGAGAGACGTCGCCATCGGTAGCCCTGTTCTCTGGCAGCACATCAACCTCTCCTTGGGCCCTGCGTGGGTGCCTGATATACTAGATCGTGCCAAAGCACACCCGTTGACGATCAAGTACATGCTCCGAGACGAAGAGGAGGAATTGTCTCTCCCTCGCCCCGAACATGACCTTGAAGTCTCGAAAGCGCACCTCTTCCACGTCGAACGGCTGGACCTCTCAGGCGATCATGCTCAGCTGACATTCATTCTGCAGACTCTGAACGAACCTGCCTCAATTCTCGATCGCCTTCACCTCAGTTATTCTCGACTTCCGTGGCTGTCCAAGCTAACGTTAACTCAATTCTTTGCCAATTATTACCCCCGGCTACGCACCCTCTCCCTCACCAACTGTAGATTTGACCGGCCGGTCAAATTTCCCACTGCGTGCTTAGTCAATCTAGACATCTACTTCGATGGACAGGCAAGCTACTACGTATCGAACAAATTTACCTACTCGATCTCCTGCAGTCTAGTCCCACCCTGCAGGTTTTGGATATCTTAGAAATTTCTACATCTTCTGATCGGATTTCCGAACCTTGGACGAGCCACCGAGTTGTCAAGCCTCCATGCCTCAGCCACCTCCATGCCTACTGCGGGAAGTACGTCTTCCTCGCCATCATCGGCCATCTCGAGATTCCTCCCGGCGTCCTACTCGATCTCACCGTCAACCGTGACTTGTACCTTCCCATTCCTGACATGCACGTTGCCCTCCCCCTCGTCTCTAAGCACATGCACACCGTTGCGCCGATCCAGACGCTCTCGCTCAAGTACAAAGACTGCGACGATGACGAATGGTGGATGGAGGCCCTGGCATGGGGCATCTACTGCGAGGAGGCAGCCCAAACAACCCCCCCGTTCTCAGACTGGCGGGAGATTGGGAGTCCTCCACCTTTGATACCGCCATCGACCTCACTACGCAGGTGTGCGACGCCCTGCCCCTCGCGTCTGTGCGCGCGCTCTCCGTCGCGTCCCCGCGCTGGGCCGCCGCGCCGTGGGCCGACCTATTCGCCCGGTGCAGCGCGCTGGCACACGTCCACGCCTCTGAAGAGGCGGCCACGGAGTTTTTCCGCGCGGTAGAAGCCCTTGGTGGGGATGCACTGGCGGGGCTGGAGACGCTCGCGCTCGCGTGTGTTGATCTGACGGCGGGCGAGCCGTCGTTGGGCCGCGTCTTGGTCGCCTGGCTGCGGCGGCGCGCGGGGACTGGGCGGCTGCGGCTTCTGTCGTGTGCTGTGTCCGCGAACGATGTCGCGGCGATGGCTGAACTTGTCCGGACAGTCGATGTCTCGCGCGCACCTGACGACGAGGAGGACGATGGGTAAGCTTGAGACCGTCTTCGTACCTATCTGTTTTATCGCAAGGATTGGCACGCGAGAAGAGTAGATACTGCAACCTGTGGCCTCTTTCTATACCGTAGAAATCTCTCACTGCTATCCAATGTGCTTTGCGCGCGCAAGCTCACCGGCCGATGCCGAATGGGCGCTGGTCGCTGCAGCCTGCATGTAGCACTTTGCAAGTCGATTGTGCTTCATTGCGTTCTATACTCATCAGAACTGTACTACCCAAGTCCTTAACGTGCTCATATCCTATCTTCATTGTGCTCTTGGGCTGTCTTAATCATGGAGATGCTGTCGCCCGAAGTCGAAGCGCGCATACGAGCACTGGCAATCACGGCGCGACCCCAGCAACCGCGGCCACAGCTCAGGACTTCGCCATACCACGAACAGGCACTCTCCGCGATCTTCCTCTGCAAGCTACTCTTCGCGATAGGTGCAAAGTACTGCTTGATATACGAAGATGACTGGCTCTCGTGTGTTCAATCCTCACCCTAGTATCTGTCGGGAGTGTTGATCAATCCGCTCAGAGTCTGCGACTCACTGGAATATGCTCTACAAGCGAATAATGCGACGTATCAATCGGGCGCGACGGATGCCACCTTTGTGACTCTTGAGCCTCAAATCCGTCGACTTGTGGAGATACTGCAGAGATATTCCCCACAGACCATAATACCTGCGTAAGCTCAGCTTTACCATGACTATCTTGCTTGAAGCCGTACTTAGGAGGCATACAGGTCGTTATCAGACACTTCCTCCTTCATGCTTGAGGCCCGAATTGCAGACGGGGATCAGAGATCACCTAGAACTCAGATCGGCGGATTGGAGACAAAGGTCACTTTCGTGTTCCTTAACTCACCGTGGTTTCGTCAAGACCCGGGAGAGGATATCCGATTTGTTCACGGTCAGCTCCTGCCATTCAATTCAAGTCTTCGTTATCGGACTAACATCTGTCGTCGTTTTCAGTGTGGCTGCCCTCACAATTTTGCTATGCCGAAATAGTATGGGCGCTTCACTCTGTACAGGCATGCAATGTCAAGGAGAATGCCCATTTCTACACCTACGCTCCCGACGACCTCGAGTCCTTCCCTTTCGCGCTTTCCCAGATCTACCCAACTCTCGGGACCCTATCTCTCGCATCCGAAATAATATATGTACTCACCGACAGGACCTCGCCCATCTACATAGCAGGCGAAGCATACGGCAATGTCTGGAAGATGAACGGAAGAGTGGTCCTGAAGGGTACGATACCACAAGGCTCTAGACTCGGATGAGGAAAGCTGACGAATCGCGCGCCCTTTGCAAGACTGTTCTGGTCGTCTCCAGTACGCCGAGTCTATCATAAACAACGTGACGCGGAGTGCGTGTTTTCTCGTCGTTTCCGTCTTCCGCCATGACATTCGGACCAGGCAGCGCCGATTTCAAGCGTGTCCTCGATGAAGAATTCACATCCGACGAGACAGGGACGACCGCTGTCCCGGCACGATCCAAGCTGCGTCCAAGACGCCGCGCGGTACTGGCGCCGGCGCCGCTCAAGAGTGACAGCGTCAGTTCGTTCGGACGCGACGATGTCAGTATCTTGTCGGTCAATACATGCAACTCTTTCAAGTCCAGGATGAACACGTACATGAGTCCACCTGGAGTAGCGTTCTTGCGATGAAGGTGCAGAGGTACGGTGTATGTACGATTTATTTTGTGTACGATAGAGTATTACTGTAGGTCCGCGGTGGCCCCAAATCGGCGGACTCGGATACTATACCTCGATCGACACCATGACGATAGATGGCGCCTGACAGTTCGATAACACTTGAAAAAGAAGTCAGCGATGTAGAATCCGTAGTGACTCAATTATTGCGATAGCCTGAGGGGCATTCGGATACAATTGACTCGTAATCCGGGGACACCTGACTTTCTTCAGCTGTGTCCGGAATTCAGACGATGTGGAGGTCGAGAATATTGAGACGACAAACAGCCTTACGGACACGACAACCTGAGTCAGGGAAGATGGTGCGTACAAGTCCGGTACAGGTTCGCGTGCAATCAGACGAGAAAGACAGTCACTACACGGTGACGGTTCCGGGTTGCAAGACGGTTGACTGACGGCGCGCAGGGCCCAGGCACATATTGGCGAGCGGCGAGCGCTCGGCACGCCACGTGCTCTGAGCACAGCCACTAGATCTTGAAAATGCCCCCACATCTCCCCGCATCCCAGTACTGAGTATTGGACGCAAATCGATTGATTCGGTTGGTTCTATTTGTACCTTGGTTCAGGAGTAGGAAAAATATCTACAGGTGCGTTGGACTTGCTGAGAAACTCGTAAGCATTGAATTGACGCGTTGCCCGGTCGCACCAACGCCACCTCAGTGCCCACTAAGGAGAGCTTGTGCTTTTTACCTCCTCCATCCGGTCATATGGCACGCGAATACAGTGAAGTCGACTCTGTTGGTAGCAAGCAGGTACGTTTTCCGTGATGTGTAGTACTGCTTAGCCGATTAGCTGATCTGATGCATTGTATCTATATCTGCAGAATGGAAGCATTACTTCCGAGGCGACTCGTGTCCTTGGTCGACTCGAATGTGCGCATGGCTCCATGAATGACGATGTCTCTTCTCGCCAGAACGACTCCCTCCACTCCTTTGTCTCGAAATTACCCCCAGAGCTCCTCTCACACATCTTCGCGCTGATGTTGGATGATTCCCCCATACACGAGGAACTATGTTATCCCCGTCCGCACCGTACGCTTGGTTGGTTCGTGGTGGCACAGGTCTGCCATCAGTGGAGAAACGTTGCCATCGGCAACCCTATTCTCTGGCACCACATCAATTTTGCTCTGGGACTCCCGTGGGCGTCTGAAATGCTAGAACGCTCCCAAGCGACCCCGGTGTCGATCGAGAAACTTTTCCCTTTCCGAGACGCGGCAAATTTAGATGACCAGGATTTCCTCTCCGACCCTGCCCTTGAACTCATGAAGGCACATCTCTTCCATACTGCACAGCTATACCTCGCAGGTGATTTCACTCAGCTGTCGCTCGCTGTGAAAGCTCTCGATGTTCCCGCTCCAGTTCTGGATCTCTTTCACCTCCATTTTTTCCAATATTCGACAGCTGATTTTGCGCCGACTCGATTCTTTGCCAGCCATGCCCCCCAGATCCGCACCCTCTCCCTCGTCAACTTCGCATTCGAACAACCTATCAATCTTCCTGTTACAGGCCTGGTCAATCTGTACCTCACATTCGATGGATCAGGATCGTACCTTTTATCGAACGACGTCGGCGCTCTCCTCGACTTCATACAGTCGATCCCCACCCTGCAGTTTCTGCACATCTCAGATACCTCTACCGGCGCTGATCTGCACCAGATACCTTGGTTTAACAATGACGTTGTTAAACTACCATTCCTTACCCACCTCCGTCTCTTCTGCGGGAAGTACGTCTTCCGTAGCCTCACCAATCGCTTGGAGATCCAACCCGGCGTCCTACTCGATTTCACCGTCTTCAATCCCGACTCCGCCGATAACATTCCTGCCGCCAGCCCCGACATATGCGCTACCCTTCCCCTCGTCTCCAACCATATGCTTACCGTCGCTGCAATTCAGACGCTGTCTCTCAGGTTCGATGAGCAACCTTACAACGAGAACTCGTACTGGGACATGAGGGCCCAGGCTTGGGGCGTCTGCTGCGGAGGGCACGACACAAGTGCCGAGCCGACCGCCACCCCCGTTCTCAGACTGGAGGGCGGCTGGAGCTCCACCACCTCTCAGACCGCGATCGACCTCTCGACTCATCTGTGCGCTTCCTTACCCCTCACGTCTGTGCGCGTGCTCTCCGTCGCGTCCCCGTTTTGGACCGCCGCGCAGTGGACCGACCTGTTCGACCGGTGTGGCAACCTGGCGCACGTACACGCCGCGGAGGGCGCGGCGGTAGCACTCATCCGTGCGGTGTCCGCGCTGGACGGGGACTTGCTCGTGCCAAGGCTGGAAACGGTTACGCTCGAGCTTGTCGATTTGAGGGCGGGCGAAGAGGGTGGGATGTCGTTGGGTGACGTCCTGATTTCTTGGCTCCAGAGGCGGCAGGGTCAGGATGCGGGACTGCGCAGACTGCATTTGCTTTCGTGCGCTGCCTCGACTGGACATTTCGATGGCATGTCCGAAGTCATAGAGATCGTAAAGATCTCGGGTGAGCCCATGGAGGTGGGAGGACATTGAGCGGCATTGTCTGGACCATTTGGAACTACTGGAATGGAAAAGTCGTGCGTCACAACTTATACCTGTGCTATGCATCGTAATCTTATCTTGGACTCTCATGTTAGCTCACTCTGACTTTGTACAACAGACGTCTTGCTCCGCATTAACTCCTCTATTCCTTCCCGTCGTTATCACTCATCCGCCCTACCTTGTTTCTGGGAGCGAAATCAACCCTCCTCGATCATACATCAATACATACGGCTCGTTCGCTTGTCCTCGGCTGCGCGTGCTTTTGCGATACGCTGACAAGCGCATATGCAGGGACACCAAGGACTGAGCGCTGAGCAGGTTATCTGTCGGTTCTCAAGCTGATCGCTCCCTAATAAATGCCCTCCAATGCACAGCATTCCTCGTCTGACGGCTATCCGGCGTCGGAATTGTAATTCCTTGTACGATTCGGGGCCCGAGACGATATGTCGTGTAAGGGCGCTGGGCCAGACTTTCCACTTCCTAACGCCGAGGTTCTGAATGATGTCACGGTGCCACGCATCACAGACATATTTATTTCTCATGGCGTTGACATCGGCATGCGGGGGATTTTTCAAAGCAGACGTGGTCCCGGCTTCGCAAGGCAGCTCGGGGCCCGAGCATCAGCGCGTACATCTGCCGTGATTTTGCCGGTCCTTCTCTCTCG
Organism: Artomyces pyxidatus; assembly: GCA_022160305.1. Classification (NCBI taxonomy): domain Eukaryota; kingdom Fungi; phylum Basidiomycota; class Agaricomycetes; order Russulales; family Auriscalpiaceae; genus Artomyces; species Artomyces pyxidatus. Next base: position 222,554 of record MU277224.1, on the reverse strand, counting down.
GAGTACGGCCTGGTCTTGTCACTCCGTTACGTCAGATTCAAGATTTCTCTCGCAAACGCCTCGAGAGGACGGCCGGCCATGAATACATAACTAAGAAATGCAACACACCACACGGCGTAGATCTCGTTTCCTCATGGCCGTTGAAGACTGGCTTCTACTGCGCCGTTACTCGGTGACGACCGTGGTCGTCCTTGCGACCACAACATTGTTGATGGCCTGCATCGCGGTGTATTTGCTCTCACTCCTAAGGCTGAGGATAAAGCAAAAATCCCTCTGGAAGGTACCTGGACCCCCTGCCGTGTCGTTCATCACAGGTGAGTTCTGTTTTCCGGCGTCACCGCCGCATCTTCATCAAAATTTTCAGGAAATATCACGCAGTTGTACCACGCCGGTGCCGCCAAGTTCCATGAACATATCAATCAGACATACGGACGCGTGATCAGGGTCACCGGGTTCCTTTGGGTAGGTGGAAGTGGTCTTGCCTTCACCTGGGTAGAGCTGACTCCAAGGGCGATTCAGGACACCCAACTCATCGTATCCGACCCGAAGGCTTGCACAACTATCCTACTCAAAGAACAAGACATCTTCGATGAGAGTGATTGGTCCATCGAGTATGTTGCGACTTCGTTAGGGAGAGTCCACCAAGCTCACACCCCTTCAGGTGCAATCTCCGCTCCTTCGGTCCTGGCTTACTCAGTATCCTGGGTGCGCAACACCGACCTCCGCCCTTGGTTCCATCATGAGGACACTGACCCGTTTCTAGGCGCCCACCACCGCAAGCAACGCAAGCAACTCAATCCTGTGTTCTCAGTCAAGCACATGCGGTCCATGGTCCCGCTCTTCCACATTATCACACGCCAGGTCCGCTATATCACCCAACTTCGGCCGTGTATCCTTTCTGACATCCGGCTGAACAGCTGCACGATGTCCTACATACCAAAGCTGCCGATGGTTCGCAGGAGATCGATATGCTCGACTGGTTCGGTCGTCTCGCTCTCGAACTCGTCGCTCAGGGTGGCCTCGGGTATACATTCAATAGCCTCGATCCGGATGCTGAAGACAATGAATACCGCAAGGCGATGAAGGAGTACATGTGCGCTTTCCTCCTCTCCTTTTTCCTTCATATCATTTACGTGGCTACAGCCCCACAATGACCGGGCTTCAGGTGCTCTTACCATTCTCTTCCCTCATCTCTCGCTGGCCGTCGTGGCTCCTGCGCTTCGGCGCGAAATTTGTCCCACTACCAATGCTCCACAACGCCATTCGCATTACGGATGTCATGCACCGTTATACCAAGGAGGTGTTCGATGAAAAGAGGGCGCTATTAGAGAAGGGGGATGACATGTTCAAACACCAGCTGAGCGAGGGAAAGGATATTATCAGTGTGCTCAGTCAGTCGTCTGCCTCTTTGGATGTACATCGGACGCGCATGAACTGACGATGACTTTGTATCGGGTACAGTGAAGACAAACGGCAACGCATCAGAGGAAGATATGCTCCCAGAAGAAGAGATACTAGGGCAAATGTCGTACGTAACTCCCTTCTTGTAAGGTGACAACAATGATCAACGCCATGCTGCTAGGACTTTGATATTTGCGGCCACGGACACGACCTCTACCGCTCTGTCGCGCATCCTGCTTCTCCTTGCGCAGCACCCTGAAGTGCAGGAGAAGCTACGCCAAGAGCTCAATGAAGCTCACTCCCGTGCCGGCGAGACGGAGTTAGGATATGACGAGCTTATCGAGCTGCCGTACCTCGAGGCCGTCTGCCGCGAGACACTCCGAGCGTGAGTTTCCTCCGCCGACGCTGCATACAACTATCCCTGACCACTCAATCTTCCCACCGACAGGTACCCGCCCTTGTCCTTCATAGGCCGTGTGTAAGTTTCGCAGCATCCCGCTATCCAAATTCCGATACGCCATGCTCACGGATCACGGGAACAGCGCCCGCGCGGATACAACGCTTCCCCTTTACCAGCCCATCCAGACGGAACAAGGCCCAGTTTCTTCGCTCTTCGTACCGCGCGGTACGACGGTGACGGTCAACATCCTCGGGACCAATCGCGACCCGAGCATCTGGGGTGCTGATGCGGCAGAGTGGAAGCCCGAGCGTTGGCTTGCGCCTCTCCCCGAGAGCGTCTCGCAGGCACGCATTCCTGGTGTCTACTCGAACACGTACGTCTTCTGTCGTTCATGTACACTGGCAACGAAGAATTTTAACAGTCGATTGTCAGCTTGACGTTCCTCGGGGGTGGACGCGCGTGCATGTAAGTGTCTTGGGGCTATCTGTTGAGCAGAGAACTGATTATTTGATATTCTAGCGGCTTCAAGTTCTCGCAGCTCGAAATGAGTAGGTGTCTTTGTTGCCCATGAGCCAATTATATGGCTGATCACCTTCGACAGAGGTCGTGCTCTCGCAGCTGATCAGGGCGTTCCGTTTCTCGCCCTCGAAGTCGGAAATAGTATGGAGATTTGGTGGGATTACTACCCCATCGGTGAAAGGTTCTACTGCGCTTGTCCCACAGCTGCCGATACTCTTGGAGAGGGTGTAACGGTATGTATGCAAGTCTGACCACCTTCCGTTCTCGTTCTCAGATTGTCGGGATATTCCATATCAAGTAGACTAGAATTTATCGACGGACTTTCGTATGTTCTTTCGATCGTTGCGAAAGACGAATGAGTCTAGCAGCGAATTATCAGACAAATATAACCTTCACCAATTACACGAACTCCTCAGTGCTCTGAATGGCAATTGATCTCGTCCCCTTCCTCGACGTCGACCGGTGCAACTGAAGTCTCGGTCTAAATCATCAAACATTGGCTCCGATGTTTGTCCAGCATCATGGTATATATGCAGGAGCAGATGAGGTCTGCGCAGGGCCGTAGGCATTCGTGGTCCGCGACCAAGATGTCGTCCGCTAGTGGTTTGTCTGATTTTAACTGAGTTCTTCACATCTCTCAAATACATCACGTACCGAGCCTCAGCATCTTGCACCCTATCGCTAGTAGTAGTGGGTGAATGGTAGGGCCGTACTCAGATGACGGGCGATGGCCCGAACAACGGGTGAACGGGCCTTGACGCGATACTGAGTTCCATGAGACATTTTGGGGTCATGCACCTGGATGCCTCCGACGAAATCGGAACTTTCTACCTCGAGCTGAAGCTAGATACAGAATGTCAAAGGAGGCCAGTAATACGAGTTTGCCAGATTCTAACGCACTACATTCAGATAGAAAACGTCCATACGTTCCTGACCACCTCTGGATCCGTCATCGGCTCCATCTAGATATCGCATTTGAAGATCAATGCCACAGATAAGAGGATAACTGGTAGCTGTGGACATACCTCCACTATGACCACACCGTCCTCGCACAAAAAGACGCAAGGCGATGCCTCCTCCTCACGGATCAATTCCACCAGTTCATCCGAGAGCGGCAACTCCACGGAGAGACACGGGAGGGCCGTCTTGACGCGCAACATCTCATCATGGTCATATATGTCGCCTCCGTGCACAATCGTGACCCCAGGGTCGCAGTCGCGCTGCCGGGCCAGCGCGCGCGCAACCCGGCGCGGATGGTAGTCGAGCACAGTCATTGTCGGCCGAGAGCTGGACAGGTCGTTTGGGACGACCACCGTCCGCATCCCGTGTACGGGAAACCCATCCATGGGGTGTCCCTGGTGTGTCGCGCGCGCGCCTTGTGGTCCCCACACGTCCCAAGGCACCACAGTCGTCCCCGGATGCAAGCGGACGTAGTCCAGCAGCGTTCGCGCAGGGACATGGATAGACATAGATCCGGGGCGCCGAATCACGGTGACGTCGATGGCTAGCAGCCTGTCGACCGGGTCGCTGTGGAAGCAGCCGGGTGCGCCGCCTGGGCCCGCGCGCCACGGCGACATGTGAGAGAGTACGAGGGTGCCGGGGTGTTGCGTAGACGCGGGGAACATGAACAGATGTGAATGAGACGTTGTGCGCGGGCCACGATGAGGAGCGGTGGTGGTCGACGGGTCGACTCGGAGGCGGACCACCTTAATGCCAGCAACGCCGAGCGGCTTGCCATTGGACGGCGCACTCACGTCCATGATGAGGTGGTAGGGATCCAGGAAGCGCCGACGTTCGTATCTTTGGCCAGGGGGTTGCTCCTGAGACACAAGAAGCCATTCAGTCATAGAAACAAGACTCGGCCGAGAGAACCCACCCCTTTGTACACGATCTCGCCCGTCTTCCAGTTACATACCATGTACTTCCAGATATGATGGCGATTTGAGAGCATCTCCAGAAGAAGATAATCTCCGCAGACGTCGGTCGCCATCTCATTGAATAAGTTGCTTTCAGTTTGGAGAGAAACAGTACTCAGGTCGAACGCCATTGGATGTGGGTCGCCAGTGGAAAGCGATCGCAAATGATGACAGTGACGTGGCCATTCGTTTCTGTACTTTGCATTAGCAAATGTTCGCCGAACGTGACGACGCGTTTCGAGCACGAGATACACTCACGTCATAGCCTCTCCCCATATCAACAAGTCCTGCGAAGAATCTATCATGACATTATGGAGCTTCCCGTGCGCGACGACCTCTCGATGCCATTCCTCTACTCCACGCAAAGCAGACGGGAGCCTCTGGAGCACCATTGTCGTACTCGGAGGATGAAGGGATTCGTTGTTTCTGGAGAACACTAGATCTTCGTTGGAAAGCGATACGGAAAAGGGTTCTGGAGGTAGAAGGCCGTGGAGATGGGTAAAGGTCGCCTGTTTCGTCCATTGCAGTTGCCGCCACGCGTTGTCGTATAGTTGCAGTCGTCTAAATCGCTCGGCGACGCCCACACTCTGCTCGCTCTCGCGCACATCGTCGAGCATTCCGCAGGCTAAAAGTTCGATCTTGTACTGCAGAGGAATAGAGTGATAAAAGACTGACTTCAGATGCCTGCATGTCTAGATCGTACAGTGAGTGTTGTCTGCTTGGTATCTAGTGGTAAGTCGTACCGCTTGGCATGAGATCAATGTCTTGAAGTCGAGGTAGTCGAGGATCTCCAATAAAACGTCCACTGGAAGTCGTACCAACATAGTGGTGTTCAAGATGGAGGTAAGTGGTAAAGGGTATGCTGCGCACGATGACTCGGACCGCTGAGGCTGAGGCGATCCTGGGAAAACCTCAAGAGCTGAGTAAGTGACGCGTCTCGTCACGCAGCACGTGCATTGTCACAGCGCGCATTCCACCGGCGCGCAAGAACATTTGCTGTCTGAAGCGCTGAGACGTTCGTGTACTGGAGAAATATCTCTCTGATTCGCTGTCAAGCTCTTCTCTGCTACAGGAACAAACAAACCTTATAAATCTGCGGAAACTCGCAGGAGACAATAACATCACACCCTTTCCACAACCATAGGGAGCTGTGGAACGAGCACGCCGGAACCCTTAGCCGACGGCGTAGTGACCCCGCCATAATTCCATACAATTTCCGTTTTGGATGGCGAGAAGCGGAACGCCCTGATGAGTTGCGAGAGCACGACCTCTATCAATGTTGTTCAGCCATATCATTGCACCATGAGAGGAGACACCCACTCATCTCGAGCTGCGAGAACATAAAGCCACTGCAGCATCGAGGGTAATCAGACGCCATCCAGTACACGAGTGACGGGAAACTCACATGCACGCGCGCCCACCACCGAGGAATGTCAAACTGTTTCTTCAGGGTTAGGAAATCTGGATTCCCAGTGGACGCGAGAAACACGGGACGCACGTATTCGAGTATACGCCTGGGATGCGCGCCTCCGTCAGGCTTTCAGGGAGCGGCGCGAGCCAGCGCTCGGGCTTCCACTCAGCCGCATCAGCGCCCCAGATGCTCGGGTCGCGGTTCGCCCCGATGACGTTGATCGTCACTGTCGTCCCACACGGCACGAAAAGCGAGGACACCGGGCCTTCTTTGGTCTGAATGGGCCGGGAGAGGGGGATAGTCGTATCCGCGCGTGCTCTGTGCCCGCGTTTCGTGAGCGACGTGTGATAGATTTGGATACTGGCAGACGGCAACTTTACGCGAGACTTACACGCGAGGTACAAAGTTCACCGGGGGGAACCTGCATGGTGAACATCGGTGAGAAACGGTCGGATCAGATGATTCCGTGCGATGCAGATGCTCACGCTCGGAGCGTCTCGCGGCAGACAGCCTCGAGGTACGGCAGATTGGCGAGCGAGTCATAATCCAGATCCGTCTCGCCGGCGAGGGAGTAAGCCTCTATCAGCTCCTCGCGAAGTTTCTCTTGCATTTCGGGGCGCTGCGCAAGGAGTTGCACAGCACGGGACAGCGCCGTGGAGGTCGAGTCCGTGGCCGCAAATAGCAACGCTCTGCCAACAGGGGTGTTGGTCGCTGTTCCTCGCTTCCGAGAGAAGAGTGAGCTACGCACGTCATATGCCCCATTATCTCGTCGTCCGGGAGCCTGTCTTCCTTCGACGCGCCGTTGTGTGCCTTCACTGCAGTCAATATAAATATATCATCAGTTTCCACATCTCATTGAACAGGCAAACGACCGACTGAGCACACTAATGATGTCATTCCCCTCGCTTAGCTGCTGGTTGAACATATCGTCGCCCTTCTCCAGTAGCGCCTTCTTCGCGTCGAACACCTCTTTGATATACCGGTGCATGACGTCGACAATGCGGATAATATGGCGCACTGCAGGTAGCGGAACGAGCTGCGCACCGAAGCGGAGAAGCCACGAGGGCCAGCGCGAGATGAGGGGAAAGATGGTCATGAACGCTAGAAGCGACGTTAACGTGGGGCTGCATGTCATGAGTATTATGGACGATATACGAAGGGCTGGACGCGCACAAGTACTCCTTGATCGCCCTGCCGAACTCACTCTCCTCAGCGTCGGGATCAAGGCTGTTGAACGTGTACCCGAGCCCGCCCTGTGCGATGATCTCGAGAGCGACACGGCTGAACCAATTGAGCATGTCGATCTCTTGCGGACCGGCTGCGACCTTGGCTTGAAAGACGTCGTGTAACTGCATGGCATCAGGGATGTAAACGGCTACAGATAGGCAGATTGCACACCTGACGTGTGATCTTGTTAAACAACGGGGCCATGTCCCGCATGTGCTTGAGTGAGAACACAGGATTAAGCTGTTTGCGCTGCCTGCGGTGATCAGCGCCTGACGACGCGTCAGCATTCTCATGATCCACTCGGCAGACACAGGCGGCCCATACCTAAGGTTCCGAGTAAACCAGGGCCGAAGGTGTGGAGATTGCACCTGGCGTGGGTGTAAACCTGCTCTAGCGTCGCACTCACGAGTGCACAACGTACTCGATAAACCAGTCGGTTTCCTCAAAGACGTCTTGGTCTTGGATTAGGATATTCGTACACGCTTTCGGGTCGGACACGATGAGTTGTGTATCCTGCATCGGCCATGAAGTCAGCCCAACCCAATCACGAAGCGAATAACCACTCACCCAGAGGAGCCCGGTGACTCTGATCACGCCTCCGTAGGTCTTATTGATATACTCGTGGAACTTGGCAGCGCCAACATGGTGCAGCTGCGTATGATTTCCTGCCAGAGAGGTGAGGACTCAGCAACGAATGAGCGACCAAGGCTCACCTGTGAAGAAAGATACGGCGGGAGGGCCAGGCACTTTCCAGAGGACCATCTGCTTGATCCTCAGCCTCAGGAGAGAGACCAGGTACATCGCAGCGCTAGCTGTCAACAATGCAGTGATCGAAAGGGCGATCAACATCGCCCACGAACGATCGCGTAGTCTAGTCCAGTTGTCGAGGGCCATGAGGAGATGAAGTCTACGTCGGGAGCTGTACGACAGACGATTTGGAGTGAAGAACACGGTGAGAACTCAAGGAATGCGTTTTCGAGCTATTTATCCATACCACAACTGTCTCGACCCACGCCGTTTCTGAGTTTGCGAGAAAGTTTCAGCCATGGTGCGACAACCACTGATTGAGCTAGACCGTACCCCGAGAGAGGAACAAGGGGATTCAGGGTGATTCCGCGCAAGTCATGCCTTGCCCTGCGCAGCCCGCGCTTCTATATCCCGCGGGGACGGGCGTACTTCTATCCAGACGATGCCCCTGCGCGATGTTCCAAACCTGACAATGTGAGTGTCAAGAGACACAGACATATCCGTGCGCGGTGCTTCAAGAGATTACTAAAACATCGTCAACAGGCAGAGGATAGGAATCCGGCGCGACGAGTACATGACACACCGCATCGTCTAGTGTCCGACAGTAGACGTCGAAAATCTCAGCATTAGGATTGTGATGCCTGACCGCTGCGAGATGGAAATTGCTGTGTGGAGAAGACTTTCTGTCAGAGGCGCCCATATGCTTGAGAAGCGACGGATGATTTTGCACAGCCCTTCGTTCCCTGGCTTTCTACCGTGCCACTGTAAAACACAGTGACGTTATGTAGATATTGCGAAAAGGCGCCCGTCTCAAAACCATCTAGAGAACGCTCCAAGTATATTGGTCTTAAGGGGCGTATGGCCGAGGGAAATGGTTTACCTTTACGAAGAGAAACCAAAAGTGTCTGAGATAACGCTACAGTCTCAGATAGCACGAACATACTGCAGAGCCAGCCCATGATTTCGTGCTAGAGAGACCTAGGGTCCAGTCCGCGGCAGAAAGGTTCTTCGCGTGGAGTGCAAGAAGAAGCCTCGCGTAGAAGGTGCAGAGGGGAAACGTATCGGAAGGGCTGCGCTAGAACCCTCGGAATGAAGAGAAGTGATCTTGTCGAGTGATTGAAGACTCCACCCAGCACAGAGCGGCCAAGCCATTCTACTCGCAGCGATCCTCCCAGAGTTGCACACCGGGACGTGCGCTCGGTCATCAGCGGCGACTCAAGGCGAGAAATACCGACAAGAGAGGAGCGGCGTTCCAGAGATGCATGGTGATATAAGTGAGAGACAGATGTCCCTCTGGAAGCCGATACGCGGAGCTGGAGGAGTACGGGATTTGAAGAGGTGTCCGGCCGTAGCAGGTGGCGAATATTCGCACGAACCAAACGCTTCCTAGACTTAAGATCGGTCATAGTGTCTTCGAAGATTGGTCGAGAGCCGCGGGATAAAGGAAAGCAAGATAAAATGAACCTTTCTGCCCATATCGAGAGAGAGAAGAATACTTACTGTGTGAGAAAAACCAAGAAAAGCCTCCGGATTATATACACACTTGAGGGCCCCGGTCGTCGATGGGCGGACGATGAGCAGCAAGCACTGGGTGCTTTAAATGGAAAGGTTGTAGGCAAAATTAAACGTACGGAATAGCTGAGCCGATGCTTGGTGAGACCGCTCGTCGATGGGAGGTCACGACAACGACCCCGCGTACGAGACACGTCAGCGGCAAGCCCTCTTCACACGGCAAGATAGCTACCCAACCCCATTCCCAGAATCAAGAGAAATCAAACTTCAAGAGAAGCCTCGGGGCAAGCGAAGGAGTACTTGTTCAATGCCTCAGAGTGACCGCGGGAGGTGAATGCATCGACCTGTTGATGGTTGGTGCAAGAGTCGTGTAGATGCCGGCCGGCCCGAGCCTGTCCGATACCACCTCGTGACCTCAACGTGGCGTTTCCGCTGCATCGTGCGAACTTCAATCTTTTCCAAGGACACCGGCAGTTTGCATTGCAGTCAACATGTTACATGACCACACCCCGCGACGTCTATAGGGACCAGACGAGTTGACGACCAGGCTTCAAGGAAACCAGGCCTCTCGGTTGCAGTGGCCACGCGGGCCAAAGACCGCCGTCGCCATGCCTGCTTGTACTATTGTAGCGATGGGTATACGCGATATGTACGATGAATTGCTGGAGTGAGAGATAAGCCAATAAAAGAACGATGTGTCCATTCTTTCTGTTAAATCTCGGACCACATACATCTAAGTCATTGACCTCGCCAGCAGCTCACGCCTGCTTTCCAAAACTGCGCTCCTCGAGCTCAATCTCGCGGTGTTCCTGGACGAGGTCGCATGGGAAGCACCAGAATGACGAACAGCAGTCTCCACACCCGCTCCCGCGGATACGGTACCGCGCCCGAATGTCCGACCGCAAGCTAATCTAGATTCGAAGTGAGTCCAGTGAGAGTACTGTAACGACAAAGAGGAACTCACGTTGAGGATCCATCCGCAACCGACTGTGGAGGTGAGGAGGCAGGAGGCCCAGCAGTGCGAATTACACGAATCGCCGCCGTCGGGTCGGGGGAAGCCCTGCACCTGGAGGTGGTGTAGGCGCTGCCTGTTTTTGCCGTACAATATACACGGGCACCAGCACGCCAAACAGCCTGCCGTTGCATCCGCAGACAATGTTAGCGTATCTAATACGGGGAATATGATAGGATACGCACAGGCTCCGCAGTCTCCGCAGCAGCAGCAGAGCCAGTGACTCCACTCGCGTCTCCCGTCCTCGTCGAACACTTTGTTCAAGTAGTTCCTGTCCCCGCTCTTCAACATCTGCATCGGCGCCATGGCCTAGACGTCGAGAGCAGAGATTAGCAAAATGAACATTTAAGCGCGCTACGCACCTGCGGCTGGGTGTTGACGGGGTAGTTGGACATTGAGGAAGCGGTGGTTACGAAGATTGCTGGGGTGTGCTATAAGGCCGTACGGCGCGCTGGGAAGAACCTTCAGAAGGCGATTACAATGCCGGTCTCGGCGAATCGATCAGTTAGCGCACGTATGCACCATCAGCATCAACTTCCAGATTGCGTTGTGCGCAGTCTGCGGCGCCTCGCAAGGGGGCTACTTACCCGAGTATAGAACAAGCATGTTAGATTGGCATTTGCTTCAGTACACGACACGACCAACTCGCGTTCCTTTGCAACAAAGATCAGCTTTTCATCGTTCTGTGATCCAGGAAACCGAAGGCTCACATGGAAAGTACAGCATACCGCAAGGGATGCTAGCGTGGCCCGTGACTTCTCCGTAACGATCAGCAGTCATCACCGGCGTGCGAAATTTGAGCGAGAACGCATTTTGAAAGGCATCCGTCGAGCTAGTTCTGGTGACTAGCGAGAGTGGATAGAACCATCTAGTTTTATATCCAGTCAGAGCCGAAGGGCCGTCGCAAATGACTCTTGATAATCGATGCTCGCGGCGCGCGCTCGCCGAGAGCAATACTGTGGGAGTCTGACGGTAACGAAGCTCTCGTCATGGTCGACGTGAAGGAGGAACTCTAGAACTACATGGCTTGTTCCACAAATGTCAGATCAGGTTTCCGCAGCAGCCTGGTAGCCAAGTGAATAAACAAGCGGCAATCGCAATTACGGCCAATGCCAAGCCAATGCCGCACAGAAGCGCCATAGCGATCGACATCTATGTTCTCGCACTGACGAGCTTGCCTGACGAAAGATGATTACCCGCATTTGTTGCATACATACATACAGGAATGCCCCGTCACGGCTCGGCGATGTCGATGGGCAGATGGTAAGAAGTCCGTGAGAAAGGACGCGAAGTAAGTGTTTGTCAGGGCTTCCAGCAGGGAACGACTACAGCAGGTAGTCAGTACTGATAGCTCTCATTCGTTGTCAGTAAGTCGGCCAATCCAATAAACACAATATTACGAGCACATAAATCATACCCTTTCCACCACCATAGGCAACTGCGGCCGCACATCAGTGGACCCTTTGACCGAAGGCGACGCGATTCCTCCAAACTTCCACACAATCTCTGTCTTCGATGGCGAGAAGCGGAACGCCCTGACGAGATGCGACAGTACGACCTCTATATTACCATGAGTGCAAGACTTGATCCGCCACGTATATCGGCACTTACTCATTTCAAGCTGCGAAAACTTGAAGCCACTATAGGAACACAGAATGAGTATGGCCACGCTTTGCAAAGCGGAGAACTCACATGCACGCGCGCCCGCCGCCGATGAAAGTAAGGCTGCTCCTTCGTCAGTCGAGCTCCAGCCACCAGTTGGTCGGAAGAAACGTACGTGTTCGCGTAGACGCCCGGGATGCGCGCCTCCGCGACCGTCGCTGGGAGCGCTCCGAGCCACCGCGCGGGCCGCCACTCCGCCGCGTCTGCGCCCCAGATGTGCGGGTCGCGGTTGAGCCCAATGATGTTGACCGCGACGGCGGTTCCGCATGGTACGAAGACGGAGGACTGCGCGCCAGTGGCCGTCTGGATAGGCTGCGACAGTGGGAGAGATGTGTCCGCTCTCGTCCTGTAAGGAACGGCACGTGAGTAGGGGTAACACCGGGACGTTGCGCGACAAACTCACACGCGGTATGCGAATGCCACTGGAGGGAATCTGGAAATACGGATTAGAAAGGAGAGGATGAGATGCGCTGGACGGGAACAAACACTCTGAGTGTCTCCCGGCAGACTGCGTCGAGATATGGTAGGGAAACGAGTTCGTTGTAGTCGAGGTCGGTCTTTCCTGAGCGCGAACATGCCTCATTGAGCTCCTCTCGCAGGTTCTCTTGTATAACTGGGTGCTGCGAGAGCAACTGCAGTATACGCGACAGCGCAGACGAGGTCGTGTCTGACGCCGCGAACAGAAGCGTGCTGTAACTAGCCAGTCAAGAACCAGTACAAAGAAGCGAATGAGCTGCGCACGTCATCTGTCCTAAAATTTCCTCGTCCGGAAGCCTGTCTTCAGCCGGCGCATCGATATTTGCCTTCACTGTGCAGAGCAAGGTGTATCAGTAACGAACATGACCGCTAATTGACAGACAAACGTACTGAGCACGCTTATGATGTCCTTTCCCTCGCTCAACTGTTGCTTGAAGACATCATCTCCTCTCTCCAATAGCGCCTTCTTCTCTTCATAAATTTCCTTCGTGCACTTCTTCAAGATATCAGTAACGCGGATCATGTTGTGCACCATGGGCAGCGGGAGCAGCTTGGCGCCGAAGCGGCGGAGCCGCTTTGGCCACCTAGAGACGAGCGGGAAGGCTCGTCTGAATACAATTAGGCTCGATAGAGTCGGGCTGTGGCGCCTCAATCGTAAGCAGTCGATATCCACAAGGCTTAAACATATGCGTACGTGAATTCTTTGACGGCCTTTCCGAATTCGTTCTCCTCTACATCCGGATCGAGGCTGTTGAACGTGTACCCAAGCCCGCCCTGCGCGATCAGCTCGAGCGCCAGCCGGTTGAGCCACTCAACCATATTGATCTCCGCCGGTCCACCCGCTACTTTAGTCTGCAGAACGTCACAGAGCTATGTATGTGCTGCCGTCAGGCTGACATCGTAGCGCTCGCATTGGGCAGATGACGCACGTGATGCGTGATGCCGTGAAACAGAGGTGTCAGAGAGCGCATATGCTTGATCGAGAATACGGGGTTTAGCAACTTGCGCTGCCTTCGGTGATGTGCGCCTGCAGTCGCGTGAGTTCCCCGTGATGGCTTGGAATGTATGTACTATGGAGTGTGCGAACCCAAAGTAGCGAGCAACCCGACGCCAAGTGCGTGGCGGTGGCCTCTGAAAGGAAGCGTGAACGGAGGTCCAGAGGTGTGATGAGGCAGAATGCACGTACTCGAGGAACCAATGCGCCTCCTCGAATACGTCCTGTTCCTTCAGCAAGATAGTCGTGCAAGCCTTAGGATCGGAGACGACAAGTTGACTATCCTGCGGTGAGCTTAGCTTCAATCTCGTCATGACAGCCAACCGTAGTGGCATACCCAGAAGAACCCGTTGATCCTGATCACGCGTCCGTAGGTCTTCGTGATGTATTTGTGAAAATCAGCAGCGCCGACATGGAACATCTGCGAGTAATTGCCTGAAATAAAGCTCATAAGACAAGCGCGAATATCCGTGCGAAGCCCCTCACCTGTGATGAAGGACACGCTCGGCGGACCTCTTATCTTCCATAGGGGAGTCTGCTTAATCCAGTGACCCACAATGTAGAAAATAGCCGCAGCTAGCAATCCAACGCTCCAAGCTCGAAATGAGAACACAGCTGGCAGCGAAGGAGCTCGCAAACCAAACGGACTGTCGGCCATCACGATGTTTTTGGAGAATGGAGATCTGAGAGGTATGAGCAGGAGCGAGGACGTTCGTGTAGCATCTAGATCTTCCACATGTATACCAGCAACGGTGCGACGGCCACGGGATTCTGACTAATTTTTCCATGGCATAGACCGCCGTGGGAGGTCCAAGAGAAGGGCATTGACGATTAATCGCGGGGACCTGGCGCAAAAGACGCACAGCGTTGCCTTCCGTCTCTCAAACAGGCCAAAGCACCTTGGAAGAGGCCATAGATGAGCATGAGCAGATCTGCCTCAACCATTTACCGGTGCGCTTGTGGGTTTTGATACCACAGTGAGGCAACTTTCATCCAGTGACGCAGCCCAAATTGTACTTCCAAGCCGCCCCCTGGACCCAAGTCAATGTCAAGCTTTACGAGAGCGAAATTCACGGACCTAGATCGACGCTTGAATGACGGATGGGTCTTATCAGATGGGGGCTACCTCGGCGGTAACAGCGGTGTCTTGGAGCATCATGTCCCATTCCACTTGCGACCGGCGCACGATGCACCCCTTCGCCGAACGGAGGTCGAGAGAGCGAGAGCGGAAAATGGAACTTCCTGACGAGCTGCGCCAATGCAACCTCTAACTAAGCAGCAATCGTTGCCGACTGTCAGTACGATGATCCGAAAAGCGACTGGATAACGACTCACATATCTCCTGTCGTGCATGTTCGAGGGCGGCGTGATGGCATCAAAGCGTGTCCTAAGCAAGGTACTTGAAGTTGAACGGATCTGATTCACCGCATCTGCAGGCGCTACGCCGCCGAGGAATGCCAAGCTGAATGACAGATGCATTACGCAGGCATGGCAACGTGTAATGTCAGGCTCGCAAAGCATATTATCTTGGTACGGCTGGAGCACGATCGTGGTGTTTCTCAAGCACATGTCTGCCACGGCGGATGCGATGGTCGACATTAGGGGCGAAAAGGATGCGCCACCTGGGGACGGTCGCTCACATCGGTTACACAATCTGCAAGCGACATAACGCGTATTCAGCGGAACTCGCAGTAGTATTGTAGAAGGAAACACTCACGCTATATCCCTCCACTGACTCGTCGGAGGTTCGGTCGAAGAGGCCAATTACACGAAGCCCAAAGGGAGACTCCAGAGAGCCGGAAGACAGAAGAAAACACAGGAAGACATACCTATCCGTTAGAGACTTCCGTAAGATAGTGACATACGCCAGTCAGTGGATAAATCCTAGGTACCCATAAACCACAAAGAAGTCGAGCCAGGCTCGCCAGGCCGCAGGCTGCAGACAGCGCAAGTTTGATCCAGGGCCGATGGCATAGACCCCGACTACGACGACCATGACGGCAGAGAGACCGCAGTGAGAAGGTCGTCGGGATATACCGGGTCCAGCTGCAGGCCGTAGGACAGAAACATGCGAGTGTATGCTGCAGCGCGACGGACACGATCTTACCAGAGGTAAGAAGGCGGGGATAATCCAGAGGCTTGAGGCTGTATGGATTCAAAGAAGTCATCGATTTCAAGGCACAGGTGGAAGTCTGTCCAGCGGGCGTAACGAGGCCTAGGCTGGCCGACATCTGCGAAATCGAGTTGGTTCTCCAGCTAATCGCCAGTTTCCATAAGAGCCTATGAGGAATTGATGAAACCATAGCCATCAAGTCCACAGGCAAGATGGGAGGTGCGAGAAGACGCTGAATATCAAGGCTGTCATTCTGCCACGTCGCGAGGAGGTCGGTGCCGTGCGATGGATTAGCTATGGGGCTTGGACGTAAAATTTGCGCAGTTGATATAGAGGAGGGCGTCGAAGAACTCAAACTGGTGACCATGGCAGGAGGAAGAGACGTACCAACGCGTACACGTCGCGTACACGGTGGAGGAGCCGAAGAGAGTCCCGGTGCTGACAAGGCCACCACGTGACGCCACCGCGTCGCGCCATTTTTGTTTGGTTCGCACGCGAGAACCAAACACTGGCCCCGGCTTCGCTGGAGTATAAAGGTCCCGCTTCCCGCTCCCCGTCTCGCATCCCCTCTTGCCTCCTTCCCCAATGATATGCAGTCCATTACCTCGCTCTCCTCATCATGGACGTTCAAACCAGATCTCAGTTTGTGTAAGTGACTATCGTACATTACCTGCCAGCCCTTACTCAGTAGTACTCTTTACCTCGAAAGAGTCGAGCTTTTGCGCTTGCGTGGCAATAATGACATTCCCCTTGCCTACTGCATCCCCGCCGTGAGCTCCAATTCGTGTCAATATCTCCCGTTCTGTCTGAACCTTGAACTTGATTGCCACACAGGGCTTGTAGTCTTCTAAATCTCGGGATAGTCTGTCGCACCGTTCAACATTCTCGAATCATCAGTGTACTCTATACATTTTCTGCATTTCATTTGTGCATTGTCAAATCTCATTCTACTCTGCTTGCCTTCGAAGAGTTTCATGGGTCTCTTTGCCCGTGTACAGGCACGAGATGCATACAGCAGGGGCACGGACCGCCTCCGTCTGGTGGGATCTGAGTATTGTGATAAGAAAGGAGCTCACGTCTCTCCTTGAGAAGTCCCGCCATCACAAAACGGATGGACTTGATCACCAGAGAGCCTGCAGATTTGAATGTGAAGTGCGGTAATATATGTGCGCCCCACGTTGAACGCCGTTCACGATAGTGCCCGAATCGTCCAGAATCACCCATATATTCGCCGGGCAAAGCGCATACACGAGGGTTCTCCGACATATCCCCACGTCTCCGAGAGAACAAGTGCACATTTCCAGAACTAGGTCGGTCAGTGGGAGGACAACAGTGTGTTTGAAAGATCTGCGCGTCAACATCCCTTCAGCAGCACATTAAAAACGGGAAGCCGAACGGACCTGTGCAGCTTTGCCCTCAATTCAATGATATCGCAGCGACAGGGACGTCTACCAGAGGAAGTCCCATGTGCCCCACTGCGGATTCGACCACCTGAAATGACAAGACCGGAGGATGCGCCAGGAGAGCGAGGAGTACTGTCTTTGGCGGAAGGCCTAGGAAGAACCGCAGACGGAACGCGCGACACGGTGCGTCGAGGTGCAGGAGCATGCAGCGACGACAACGACGACGAGGAGACTGTATGCACGCCAGGGCACTTAATCGCACGATCGAGCGCAAGGACGGCCAGGCTTCGCGCGCACTGTCAGAGCGGCAAACAACTGCACCAGCGGGCGTGGGCCCTCGTGGGCGATCCGATTCCAGATTGGGGGAGTTGTGAGAGCGGTATAAACTGATGAGGAATGCACCAATGCCGCTTGTATCTGCAAGGCTGTTGCTCAAGAGTATATGGATGACAAGTCTGGCACATGGCGTATCGCCAGCACCGAGCGGGAGTGGCGGATGAAAAGAGCACGAGAAGCGTGAAGGAGACCTCCGGCGCGTAAGAAGGCAACAAGCAAGGAATGACCCTCATAGCCTCGTCGCGAAAGGAACATCGCCGACTGAGTTATGGCTATGGTCAGCGCGACGAACGACACGAAGAGGTGATATGGTACGCACGGGGGATTCGCACCACAATACTCGCCTGTCTCCGTCAAAGTCGGTCCGTCGTCGTTTAGCCATCGCATGATCCTGCAGAGCAACTTGCGGTTCCACCAGCCCAGGAGAGTGCTGCAAGTCGATCGCGGGCCGACATGGCTGCGAGGCGGCGAAATTCGAGGAGGGTTTGGATACTATTGATGGAAATGTCGCCAAAGAGTAAGAAATTAGCGACTAGCCTGCGAAGGAGAACCGAGATACGGAAAGGTATGCTGAAGACAAGGAAAATCTCCCGAGGGATATTACGACACAAAGCTAAGTTAGCGGGTGGCCGATGAGGGATGTTGTCGAAGGTGGTAGAGTGTGGTCGTAGTTTTTCCGTGGCGCGGATCGAATGTCTGGCCGTCGCGATCGCGCGCGAAGAAATGAAGGGAGGGTGTAAGTCGGGAAATGGCAACAGACTCGGAAGACATTCTGACGTCGGTGGCTGTGGCCCGAGCACGTGGCGTTCCGTCGCAAAGCGAGTTCCCACGCGTCGACGCCGGTCGTCTTTGGGTCGTCTCCAAGTCGTCGCGAGTCTCGATCGTCGTATTGGGCAGGTAACGATGAAGACTCAGAAGAGCGCGAGAAACTGAAGACCGGTTGTTATTTGGAGTAAACGCTGAGGTATTCTTGTGAGTAGCGATGGTCTCGTAATTCGCAGCTGGACGCGTCTATAAATAGTCGATTGACAAATAAGACGAAAATTGGTTGGAAAATTCTGGTTCAATATCACGAGTCTGTATAAGTGGCTATGTGCGACGTAAGAAAGAGGGCAGGCAAAAACCGCAGGAATGGACTCTGTTACACCTTTTCCAAAACCATAGGAAGCTATGGAGCGAGCGCAGTAGAACCCTTCACCGACGGCGTAGTGATCCCGCCAAACCTCCACACGATTTCTTCCTTGGACGGCGAGAAGCGGAACTCCGTGACAAGCTGCGAAAGCGCGACCTCTGAAAAGGGTTCTCAGCTAAGAAAAAGCATCGCGAGCGACAGAAGGACCCACTCATTTCGAGCTGCGAGAACTTGAAGCCGCTGTAACATCAAATCCTCAGTTCGCTGCAGAGCGGAATACAGTCTCAAAGAGCTCACATGCACGCGCGCCCACCACCGAGAAACGTCAGGCTGTTCCGTCGGCTGTTAGTCTGGGTCCAAGGGGAGAGAATATGAACGCACGTGTTCGAGTAGATGCCGGGGATGCGCGCATCAGCGACACTGTCTGGGAGCGGCGCGAGCCAGCGCTCGGGCTTCCAATCTGCTGCGTCCGCGCCCCAGATGCTCGGGTCGCGGTTTGCCCCGATGATGTTGATCATCACCGCCGTCCCGCGTGGGACAAAGAGGGAGGACACCGGGCCTCCGTCCGTCTCGATCGGCTGAGACAGCGGGACGGATGCATCGGCGCGGGCACTGTGGCAGCTCAATGAGCATGAGGGAGAAATGAAAATGCGCTCAGGTGTTGCTCACACGCGGGAGATGAAGTGCACGGGCGGGAAGCTGCGGGGCAACCAGTCGATCGTCAGGAAGGTGGGTAAGGGGCATATGAGCCGTGTCGATCGCTCACACTCGGAGAGTCTCGCGGCAGACTGCTTCAAGGTACGGCAGCTCTACGAGCTCGTCGTACCCCAGCTCGTTCTCACCGGCGCGGGCATGAGCGTCTTTCAGCTCCTGCCGGAGCTTCTCCTGCACATCCGGGTGCCGTGCGAGGATATCTAGGATCCGTGACAGCGCGGTAGATGTCGTGTCTGTTGCCGCTAATATAAGCGATCTAACAGCGTTGTTCAGTCGTCACCAATGAGCTATTCTTGGATAGGGAAGGCTACGCACGACATCTGGCCCATGATTTCATCGTCAGGGAGCCTGTCTTCTTTCAACGCGTCGCCGTTCGTCTTCACTGAGAAATACTGCAGTTAGCGTGCTTTGATTTAGATGAGGCCCAGGATCGGCTCACTGAGGACACTGATGATGTCCTTCCCCTCGCTCAGTTGCTGCTTGAATTCGACGTCCCCCTTCTCCAGTAAAGCCTTTTTCTCGTCAAACACCTCCTTGGTGTACCGGGTCATGATATCCGTGATGCGGATGGCGTTGTGCACCATGGGCAGCGGGACGAACTTCGCGCCGAAGCGCAGGAGCCACGACGGCCAGTGAGAAATAAGCGGGAACAGCGTGCGGAAGGCGACCAGCGTTGAGGTGGTGGGGCTACATCACCACAAGTAAATTGGTCATTCGTAATCCATACATATGAAGAGATGAATGGGCGCGCACATGAACTCCTTGATCGCCTTTCCGTACTCGTTCTCCTTAGCTTCGGGGTCAAGGCTGTTGAACGTGTACCCGAGCCCGCCCTGGGCGACGAGTTCGAGGGCGAGGCGGCCGAGCCAGTCGAGTATGTCGACCTCCTGCGGACTTCTTGCGACCTTCGCTTTGAGGACATCTCTCAGCTGTACACGGTGAGCTGACCTACGACGGCACACTCCAGAGATCGATTTCAAACACACCTGGTTGGTGATCTTGTGGAACAGCGGTACCATGGAGCGCAAGTGCTTGGCTGAGAAGACGGGGTTGATTTGTTTGCGCTGTTTTCGGTGGTGAGCGCCTGGGGAGGAGTCAATCTTGTGTATTCTGGTAAAAGTGGCAGTTGTGCGCACCTAGAGTTCCGAGGAGCCCCGGACCAAAGGCGTGGAGGTTACACCTGAAGGGGGTCATAAGATTAGTCGGGTATCACCCTGGAGGATATGCAACAGACTCGATGGACCATGCCGTCTCCTCGAAAATATCTTGATCCTTGAGCAGGATACTTGTGCACGCTTTCGGGTCGGATATGATGAGCTGTGTGTCCTGTACACGCCCCGGTGTAAGCCCGACTCGATGGAAACTAGACGGCCTCCACCTACCCAGAGGAACCCGCTGACTCTGATCACGCGACCGTAAGTCTGAATAATGTGCTCGTGGAATTGTCCAGCGCCGACGTGGTGCATCTGCGTGTCATTGCTTGACACAGAAATTAGGACACAGCGACGGAGGCGCACCCAGAGCTCACCTGTGATGAAAGACACGGCGGGGGGACCGGGAACCTTCCAGAGAGCCATTTGCCTGATCCTCTTCTTCAGGCGAGAGAGCAGGTATATTGCACCGCACGCCGTCAACAGTGCTGTGGTCGATAGGGCAACCATAGTCGTCCTCGAATAATCTCGAAGTCCATTCCAATTGTCGACGGCCATGTAGGATGAAATATAGGCAGTGCGCCGCGGGGAATACGATGAAGAGGACAGTGTTAATCCTCAAGATGCTACGCACAGTAGTTATTTATGCATTGTAGAGCTGTCCCAGATTGCCTCCGTTCATAATTTGAGAGACGACTGTACAGTCTGACGCAACGTCAAATGACAGAATCAAGCCGTCCTCCGAGAGAGGGAAGGATCTGCGGAACCACGGCGGATGCGCGCAAAGCTGACGATCGGGCGGGTGGCCCTGTTCAGCTCGATTGCCTTCGCCCAGTAAAGCCGAGCTCACCACTATACTGTAAATCCACCGCACATCGTCCCGGAAGCTTGCCGATGTAAATTCCGCGAGAAGCAGAGGAGTCAATGACACAGAACGCCGAGATACTGCGAAGAATGTCGGCGTTAGCAGACAGACGGGTAATCTCTACCGATGCACTCACACGACATGTCGTCTCGGGCCCCGCGTTGTACAAAGACTACATAAGTCCGAATCACACCAGCCATGCTGGACTGCCGTCAGACGAGAGATGCCGCGCGGCGGAGTGCTTCTATCAGAGGACGATCAACTTGAGAAGCGATGTCCCTGCATATTCGTCTGTCAGGGTGTCGCAAAAACACGCCAAGCCCCAAGCGAGTGAGAAGAAGTGGGCTATATACTGGCTTGGAGAGACGTACAGTCGAGGAAGAGGCTGGAACAGGATTGTCTCTCATACCTAGGAAAGGCCAGGAGCGAGATAGCTACGGACTCGGGACGTGATGAGGTATCAAGGCGGGGAGAAATGTCCACTGAACAGAGTTGAAGTGGATTAGAATGAGGGTTTAAGATGACATACTGAAGTACGATGCATCCTCACACCCGACTTTGCAGGACGAAAGTTGCGACCCATTGGCGATAAGACGACGCGGAGCCCGCCAGCGGCCCTTCGAGGGACGGCAAGCCAGTACGGCCGCTCGTCTTGATTTGTCCAGCGGGGTTACTTCATATTTCACTGTACACTGTGATGCGGTACGAAGGGATGGACAACTTCACTCAAGGAATATAAGGTTGAAGGAATGTTCATCGCAGTTACTGAGTCGATGGCAACGGACTGCAGTTTTCCGGCACTGGTGGCTGTGCTGCGAGCAGTGGAGCACGTGGTGTGCTCGGTCCCGCGGTCCTGATCCGTCTCATCCCGGGCCGCCGTTAGCGCTCGACGTGTCAAGGACTCAACGATCGATCCTCCAGCTCTGAGTCTTTACGTTGCCCACTCGAGCGATCCTTGCCAGTCTGTGCCAGCTCGCTGCTCCGAAGCTCTCGAAATGACACAGGGCGATCTCTCAGCACGCATGACAACATTGAACTCTGCCCAGCGCTGTCAGTGATGCTTCGTCTTCTGTTTCGATCGATGCGCCGTATCTTACTGTCTGGCTTGTCATTTAGTTGGAGGGATCGAGCATGGAACCACCGGTGAGTCTTACTTTGACCACCCAGAACCTTGCGCTTACTGTCAATCTACCACCTCGCCTGCTGTGCTACATATACGACACCGAGACCATGCACATGCATCGCGCGAAACGATACCGTCTTCTCTCTCCTTTCCCTCATACCCTGTCCGACCTCTATCTGCCCCAACTTCCTATGATCTTTGTTGCACGCGGCTCGTCACATCGACCATGGCCTACTGTATTCTCGCTATTGACATCCAGACCGTCACCGCACAAGGGTTTGTTCCCATATGCAGTCGTCTTGTGTTTCGGCGAGTGTTCAGTGGGCCCGCAGCGCCGTGTTGCCATTCTCGTTCTGGTCTTATCTACATAACATAATCTTGGGCACACCTCACATACTCGCCTCTCCTTTTTAATCTTTTGTCAGTTTACCATGGAGTATGTTGACCTGGACGTCCTCTCGCGGGCCCGTTGTCGTTGCGTTGGAACGTTCCAAGGGAATCCGTGTGCGCAGTGTCCTCGCGCATGTTCCTCTGTAATCCCATTGCCTTCTGCACCGGGCCACGGACGATGCTCTTGACTACTTCTCTACCTCATCTACATCTTGCTTTGCCATCCCGTGAGCTATGGAATTACCGGTGCTGGTTTCCCGACGGACGTCGCGCAATGTCCTTGTATCTGTTGCCGTGCTATACTGTGCGCTTCATCCCAACACTGTACCTGCTGCCACATTGCCTTGTATCCGTCTTTAGCAGACGTGGTGTTTCTCTTCGCATGCATACCATTTTTCAACCATCCGAACACGATCCTCACCTTTATCACATCTCACCTTCCTGGTATTATGGTTCAGTATCGTTAATCTCAAACGCTTTCCCCATCGTACAGGCTTTGCGCAGTCAACGCCGATCTCTCTTCTTCAACCTGCGCCGATCCCAACTACCGACCCGCGCTATTCGAACCCTACCGTACCCTCTCCACCACGACGGGCATCTGCGGTACTATCGCATTAGAACCTTTCAACGACGGCGAAACGATCCCGCCGAACCGCCACACTACTTCCTTCTTCGACGGCGAGAATCGGAACTCCCTGATCAGGTGCGAGAGTACTACCTCTGTTCCACCGCGTCAGCCAATCCGCGCATCCCACGAAGGAGATAGGACGCACTCATCTCGAGCTGCGAGAACTTGAACCCTCTGCGGCCGCATGTCCTCAGCTCACGCACACACACAATCCAGAATCCCAGAGAACGACTCACATGCACGCCCGACCACCGCCGAGAAACGTCAACCTACGCCGCCGCGCACAGCCATCGTCAGAAAATCTGCCACACGCATACTTAAACAGTGCGCACGTACGTGTTCGAGTACACGCCGGGGACGCGCGCCTGCGCCACGCTCTCCGGGAGCGGTGCCAGCCAGCGCTCAGGCTTCCACTCCGCCGCGTCCGCGCCCCAGATCGCCTCGTCGCGGTTGATAGCCTGGATGTTGATCGTCACCATCGTCCCGCGCGGGACATATATCGAGGACAGAGCGCCGGCCGCGGTCTTGATGGGCTGCGAAAGCGGGATAGACGCGTCGGCGCGAGCCCTGTGGCAATGTCAGCGTCTATATGCTACCCGAGCGCTATCAACGCGGAACGGGACGCACACTCTGGATATGAAGTGGAAGGGCGGGAACCTGGATCAGAATTAGAATGAGATGGAAGGCATGGTATGAGAGATATGTGCGATGCGCACAACCGGAGTGCCTCGCGGCAGACTGCGTCGAGGAACGGTAGCTCGATGAGCTCGTCGTAGCCGAGCTCATTCTCGCCAGCACGGATACGTGCCTCTGTCAACTCCTGGCGGAGCTTTTCCTGCACGTCACGGTACTGCGAGAGTAGATGGATGATACGGGAGAGCGCAGTAGATGTCGTGTCCGTTGCGGCGAAGAGGAGCGTCCTGTGAATGATGAAGATGTCCTATTTTCATGCGTAAAGGAAGGGCGGCGCACGTCATCTGACCTAGTATCTCTTCATCCGGGAGCCTGTCTTCCTCCGAAGACGCGCTGTTCGATTTCACTACGAACCTATCATCGCCAAGTTACTCAGCCGGGCGAAAGACTCACTGAGCACACTGATGATGTCCTTCCCCTCGCTCAGCTGCTGCGCGAACGCCTCATCCCCCATCTCCAGCAGCCTCTTCTTCTCGTGAAAGACTTCCTTTGTGTACCGATGCATGATGTCCGTGAGACGGATGATGTTGTGCAACCTCGGCAGCGGCACAAGCTTCGCACCGAAGCGCAGGAGCCACGACGGCCAGTGGGCGACGAGTGGGAAGATCGTCCGGAACTTGATCAGCCCAGATAGCGTCGGGCTTCGTGCGATTCGTGCGGCGTGAGGATCACGACGAAAACGTGAAAGGGCAGTGCATACCTGTACTCCTTGATCGCCTTCCCGAACTCGTTCTCCTCCGCATCGGGCTCGAGGCTGCGGAACGTGTACCCGAGCCCGCCTTGCGCGATGAGCTCGAGCGCGATGCGGCCGAACCACTCGACCACGTCGACGTCCTGCGGCCCATCGGACACTTTGTTCTGCAGGACGTCGCGGAGCTGAAGCGAGAGTCAGACGGACGCTTCTCGGGCCGTAGTCGAAATTGGACGGACCTGGAGAGTAATCTTGTGGAAAAGCGGAAGCATTGAGCGCATGTGCTTGCTCGAGAACACCGGGTTGAGCTGCTTCCGCTGCCTGCGGTGGTGGGCGCCTAACAGCAGATAAGCGGACATACTCGCAGACTCTGTGCACAGGCATGACGGTACGAACCCAATGTTCCGAGAAGACCTGGGCCGAATGCGTGTCGGTTAAGCCTGGGAGAGAGGCATAACAGTGGGAGTCGATGTTCAGATCAAGAGTATGGAGCGTACTGTATGAACCAATCAGTCTCTTCAAAGATGTCTTGATCCTTCAGTAGAATGCTCGTACAAGCCCGCGGGTCGGATACGATGAGGAGCATGTCCTGAAGCAGCCTCAACGTCAGTGTCCACGGAACAAAGACAAAACCCCACATACCCAGAGCAACCCAGTGATCCGGATCACCCGCCCGTACGTTTGAAAGATGTGTTCATGGAACTTGTCAGCGCTAGCATGGAACATCTGCGTGTAGTTACCTGGCAGCTACTATGTCAGCGGGCACGAAGACTTCGATGAAACTCAGCTCACCCGTAATGCGAGACGGGGGCGGTGGACCCGGGATCTTCCACAAGACCATCTGCCTGATCCTGTGGCTCGCGACCCAGAAGATAATCGTGACGCTGCAGGCGATCAGCAGTCCGACACATAATTTAGAGATCCAGGAATCCTGTCCCACACCACCAGGCCAAATGTGGACCAGAGACATTTGCAAAGAGGACAGTGTATGCAGCTGGATGATGACGCGGAGGGGTCGATAATCCCCAAGGTACTTATCTAAACGCAATCTTATGTAGTTGGCTCTGGGCACCCAGCCGCCGGCATGCCTGAGAAAACTATGACGAATTGATGAAAGATAGAATGGATCTATGAGTTCTGAGAACTACGGGCTGAAGCTTAATTCGCGTCTAGGACTGTATAGGACATGGTCCTGAGAAGGCACCGAAGCGGCCCTAGCACTGTGTGACTGGAACGTACCTGTGTCGAGTGGCGCACTTGTACCAAGACCTGCAGACTTGTGAGCCAGACCAAACCCCGGCCTTTGCAGGCCGGGGAATAATGACGAATTCCGTGTCCAATGTAATGTTTGCGTTGGTCACAGCTGCTGATATATAGGCGACACTGGTACGAGGCGTTCCAAGTGTCGGCATGACCTGCTGACAACGTCGGTATTAGAGATTGGCGCGCACGGAAGACGTCGGGATGACCACTCACACGCTCTGTCGTCTCGGGCCCCGTATGGTCCAACCTGCACAAAAGCAGTATTACAAGAGAAAAGTAAGCAACAGGGTGGTGGAGCGCGTACGTATACGAGCCAACTCCTCGTGCGCCTGAGCGCGTTCAGACGGCCTCCGTATCCTGGTGGTCACTAGCGCATCAACTCGACAGGCACGGGATTCGGAATTCGATACACGATATGCTTACTTACCAATATCACATTTTGACCGAAAGCTATGTATTCGTATCCATACCTACGACTCCCTGTCGAGGATCCCGAGAGGCTTTGTACTTGATGTTGAGAAAGCTATCGAGTGTGAACCGCTTTTGCGAGTCTGGCGAGTACTTAACTCCGTCGGTGAGGGGGATAAGCAGGCCGATGGTGTGATACTTAAACTACTCACCTGCTACTTTGCATAAGACACGAGACTCGGCTTGCAGTACAAGTCGCCCGAAATACAACCTGTTGGAATATGAACACGCGTCGGGCGAGTGACTAGTGACTCGGCTCGCCCGAGGCGGCTGGGTGGTTGTTTGTGCTTATTTGTGCTGGCGCACGCGGGCGCCTGCGAGCTCTTCGACGTGGCGCCTTCGGGTTTTCGTCTCGTCGCTCTCGAAGCCCCTTGTCTCCATCTGTGTCATCTATGCTACTACTCAACACAATTTCATACTCTCAGCATCTGTACAGCAATTCAGTCGAAGCCTGAACGACCGATGCTCACCACGTTCAATCGCCCTTGTCCCATCTCGTTTATGTGATCCTTCAGAGGTCGGGATATCTTCCAGAAGAGTGCTAGCTCGATGTGATCTATGCAGACCATGGACCACCACATCCGGCTATCTGCAGCTTTCCTTGTCTATGGGAGACACTCACTGGCGAGTCGTCTCCATCCCTGTGCCACTTTCCTGTCCAACTTCTCCCCTCCATCGCCTCTTGGAATGACATTGCTTCTATTGTGTCTTTTTTGCTGCAGTTGCGCGCCTCCTAGTGTTGATTACGGCCCACCCTATCGTCAAGCCGCAACCTCATCTAAGCGACGCACGAATTTGACCGCGTGGATCGGGAACAGGTGACGCGATTGTGTGGGCCTGCAATCCTCTGATCAGCCGATTAGTCTTTCTCTCTTGGAGCCCGTCACTTCTACCAGCACGGCAGTTCTATCCGACTTGACTCAGACTACCACAGACATACAATCCATCATCTGGCAGGCTTCTTGATTTTGCGGATCTCTCAGTCCCCAGTCTCGCCTCTACAATATGCTCGTCGACCGTACCGAGAGCGTGCAGATCCTTCGATTTCACATCGCCCGCGTGGATAGTCTTTCTCCACGATTGTTTTGTCCCTTCCTGCCATACATGCCTCCTTTTCTCTCCGCGCCTGATGATGTTGAGGAACTGCAATGATCGACTCGGGTCCGTTGATTGGGACCAAGATCGAGATGGCCATCACGCATAGGAGACTCCCGGCGTCGTGCACAAGCCCTTCAATTCACTCGTTCAATCGAGCGCTGGCCTTGGAGGCACGGCGATAGTGGCACGGTCTTCTTCTCAGCCCGCGTTCATGGTGTCGCTGCGCAGCTTTTGCTATGCAGCGCTCACAAAGCGGATTCTCGGGGAGCGACGCTGGGCGTGTAGGCACGGCAGCCAATTCCCATTCGGGCCGATCTCGTTGCGTCCGGACACCCAGGCTAGGCCTCGTGCGGGATTGGTCCTCTCGCGCTGGCCTCTGGCATGTCCCTGTAGCAATGTACGGATGGCGCGTATCTCCGTGGAAGTGCATATACCAGATCGTCCTGGCTGTCATGCTTTGGTCATGGTGCGCCGTCCGCCTCCTGCACTAAAGCGATACCATGCCCTCGTCGTGGCAGCCCCTCGGAGGGAATCTCGTTCTGCGCGCGGTGCGCGCGCGGTTGTACATCATGATGCTCTTCGCCAAAGCTGGCTACGGTTTTATTTATATTATTTATTCGTGGTTGTCATATCGGGGTGCGTTATGGGCCTTGCGCTTCAGGAGGCAGACTGCATGACGCATCTACGTGCGCGATTTCCTGAGCTTGAAGATGGCCGGTCCCACGCGTCCGCATATCCAGGACGTCCATCGCCGTCTCCTTCGTGACCCTATGCTAATATGTACGCTACTGTACAGCTCGATGAGGCTGGGGTGACAAATACACCCGCCTCACGCCCAACTCCTCGCTCCCCTCCACCCTCCTGCCTTCATGCTCCCCGGACCGTCAAGCCCCATCATGGTCTCTTTTTGTTCATCATTCGGCAAGCAAGAATCACGCAACTTGTGTACGCTTTGCTGGTTTTCCTGCTGCAGGTTCCGTGTCTGACGAGGCGCACAAGCTCACTGCGGCGAAGCTACTTGAAGTCGAGATCTGCGGTGTGCACAAACGGCTAGAGTTGGTGCAGATGTGAGTGTATGAGTCTGTGTCTTGCCGCGGTGTGAGACTGACGAAAGTCTTTCAGACACGGCCTTCCACCGCCGCGGTCATGTGGTTAGTGGACAGGTAATCTCGAATCATCATACATGAGTGCCGTTCGGGGCGTGCGCGCGGTAATGTGTATATGGTGTGTTGTAAGTAGGTGGAACAGAGCTGTCGATATTCGTCGCCCCTCGCGCATTTCCAATTTAGAGTCTCGCTGGGTGAGACGGATTGAAGGTAGATTGTCTGGAAATATGGCAGAATCACCACGCCAGCGGTGAAAGGAACTGATACATACGGGCCGAAGTTGCCTATGGTGGTGGAAA
>MU277224.1:113772-185254 GCA_022160305.1 Artomyces pyxidatus | reverse complement strand
CAAACCCTCCGGACGCGTATAATGATACTGCCCGTCCGTACGCCCTCTTTCTGCATCCTCCCACCATGCACCCCAAATCAAAGCGCCCCTGCTCCAGCTTATTCTTTCTTCTCCTCATCATGGTCTTCCAGTGCGTGCGATATTCCGACGGCTTAGCCACTGCCTCGCCCTTCAGTGAGTTCGCCGTTTTCGTTCGCCGACGCTCTGCATCTGATGTCAACGCTTGAATATAAGTGGTCATTTATCCAGATATTTTGTTTGACGTGGGCGTCTCGCCCGCGTGAGTATGCATGGTATGTGTACGCTTTCTTGGAGTCAATGAAGCTTATTACTGCGGTTATTCGCCTTGTAGTGGTCGGTATACCATTTCACAGGAAAGTATTCTCGGATCATCAGAATGTGCATTGCGTACTTGTTGGCTTCTATGTGCGCAAATCAAAGCCGACGATTGCATGTTCCCCGCCGAGCTCACAATAATGATTTGCCCTGTGCATATATTCGCATTCCTCTCCCACTTGCACATATAATCATCATTTCCCTATGCCCTGTAAAGCTAGATGGCGGTGCCGACGTCGACGTCACGAACGAGCTTGAGGTCTGAGGGCCGTGCGTCGCTCGCTCAAAAGTCAGCCATCGCGGCGGGGAACCAGTGGAATAAGAGAAACTGAGACGTTACATGGCAAATCTTCAAAGTATTTTATAGCGAGGGACACAAATTCTCCACGGACAAAAAGAGGTGTCGAAGTAGCAACGCGGCATGAAAAACGGCACGCAGCCGTATCGCAAACACAGCGCATATACGCGACCACCATGCACTAGTTTCGCTCCTCCTCCGCCTCTTGAGCTCCAGGGCTCATCCTACACAAGTATAACGCGGGGGGCGAATGACGACGTTATCATCGAGATTCCTCGCCAGATCAGGTTCTCAGAAACAGGGGGCAGGACGTCGGCGCGAGGTCATCCGAGCACGAGTGAGAGCCAGGGCCAGATTTAGACCACCCGGGCCATGCCATGTAGCCGCACACGGGGTGCGCGCGTGACGGCCATGGAAGTCACCCTAAGTCGTATTCTGGCCCGAGGACCCCCCGCGGGACGAGCGGATCTGAGAGTGCGAGGCGGGGCGAGGTGTTGCAGGAAAGTAGCGCTCAGAGAGATCATCGCAGTATGAAGCTGTGGCTGGGGACTGGGAAGCCGGACATACGCACCAAGGCGAGCGCGCGAGAGGCCTAGGGCCAGTTGCAATGCTGGACCCATCGATCCATGGAGCCGCAAACGGGGTGCGTGTACGACGGCCACGGATGTCTCGGTCGGCTACTCCTGGCCCGAACGCCTCGCACTTGTAGGTGCGGAGAGGTGGCATCCATTTCGAGAGTGACGTGTCTCGGGTCGACCCTCGGCGCAAAATGCAAGCACAGCAGAGAGTAGACTGTATCGATCGAGGTGCATCGCGAGCCGGCGTCGGCATGAAGGATTGCGCTGCCATTCAGAGCGACCAGATGATGGTAGATCGGGGCCTGCGATGTCGGATTGGATATGGTAGATGAGGCGGCGGAAGCAGTTAGTGAAGGATCGAGGCGGTTCGGGCAGATCGCCAGTCTGAGAGGTGGAGACTTACATACCTGACACG
The DNA here is from genome assembly GCA_022160305.1 of Artomyces pyxidatus. Classification (NCBI taxonomy): domain Eukaryota; kingdom Fungi; phylum Basidiomycota; class Agaricomycetes; order Russulales; family Auriscalpiaceae; genus Artomyces; species Artomyces pyxidatus. Next base: position 183,627 of record MU277224.1, on the reverse strand, counting down.
GCTGCTCAAAAGACATTCTGAGTACACAATCAACAGCTCTTCGGCTGAAAGGAGATGACGAGGGAAATGGTGGATGGACCCAATGAACTCCTGAGAGCTTGAGTGAGATGGAGGGAGGTAGAGAGGCTCAGAGAGTCGCCAGCGGTCGAGACTCGAGGCTGACGAAACGGCCGCGTGACGCTGACGGGTCGAGCAACTCACACCATGCATCTTTGGAACCACCACCACCTCTTCGCTCTAGCATAGATCTCCGAAACGTGCGCATGGCAACGGAAACTTCATTACTTCTACTTCCAAATGAACTACTGCTTGGGATCCTCGAGACTCTGCCAGGGAGAGACGTGCTGGCCTGCAATTCCGTACGTCGCATCCATGAGTCTGGCCGCATTGCATCTGTCGAGCCCATCTTTTGAGTAGACATGCCGCCACTTGCGGGATCTGATTACGGGCTCAGTAGCTCTACAGTATTCCATAGAGCTCTTCGCCTGTGGGACGCTCGATGGCGCACAGGGTCCGCACACTGTTCCCGTTCCAGATCGCCTTGATCGCCTGAGGCACTACGCGGCCGCATGGGAGAGACTCCTCTGGACCAATCACATCTCCCTTCCTCACGTCGTAGGGTTCGATTTGCCGCTTGTAGTCTCAGGCGACACACTCTTGCTTCTGCGTGTTGCGGACTTGGGCGGCACGGTGTCCAGGGTGTATGTGCAGCGGCTCCCGTCAGCGCTGCGCGATATCGAAGAGCATCGCGTCATCCCTAGAATCCCAGCGCATTCGGCCCTTTTGGACTTCACTATTAGCTCCGACCAAGATCTCCTTGTCTTCAGGGAGCTCAGGGACCAGTGCGTATTGATTATCTTTATTTCCTCATTAACGTTACCGAAGCGCGGGCCGCGCCCTCTAGACTTCCACCTAAAGTACACATCCGGTCGCTGTCGACTGGGGAAATTCATCCCCTGGCAGGCATGCTTAGCGTCATGGACGCTGCAGCTCCAATAACAAATATACATGATCTACATGGCGATTTCTTGCTCGAGGCAGTAGGCGTCATTGGATCACCAGACAGGCTCCATCTACGAAATTGGAAGAGCGGTGTAGTGGAAGTGAGCTCCAGTGGTCTTTCTGTCTCCGCCATGACTGACCGTTTGCTCACTCTAGGCCGAGGGGATGCCTATCAGTTTTGAGAATGCAATTTTTTTAGACGACCATCACATTCTTTCTGTTGAGAGCAGCACGTACGTTCTCCACCACCAAGCCTGCGTACGCGTCACGTCGTTTGTCACCGCCAAATCAGCCCCGGTATCATATGTGTTCGCCCTGCCCGACTTCATGCGAGGAATCGTGAACTACGCTAGACCGTACACTCGTCCCCTTGAAACCACGATAGCACCACGTGGCTGCTTCTACCCCGATCCTTCCGATCGCCTGATCACCATCGAAATCGAACTCTTTCAGTTGACTAGGGGTTTCGCCATCGACGTCCTCGCGCACACATTCACGCGCTACATCGCGGCGCATCCAACTTCGCCAGACAATTCCACCATCTCTGTGCCCTGGCACGACTGGGGCACCCACGGTGCGCGCGTCACAGTTGATCCTGGCGTATACAAGTGGACTGTCAGCGGAGCGCGCAGAGCCATTGTGCGGTGCCGGGATGCCGATCGTCCCGTGGCGACGTTGACTGTGCTGGACTATTCTCCGCGCCGGGTCGGACGTGCGATTGCGCGAGGGACGGCCAACGTTCTATACGGCTCTGAAGTGATCACAGACTACGCGGGTCCAGTGTTTGGTCCACGGTATGGTCCACTGCGCACACTGCTCCCGTGCATCGCCACAGAGATACCGTTCCCGGACGATGTGGTTGGCGACGGCGGTGAGGAGCTCCGCGCGTTCATCTGCGAAAATGGCGTGCTGTTTACGAGGGTGCGTCTTTCCAATACCCTGAGGAGGCGTGCGCTGCCCGTATTGACATTCGCCCGTCCAGCTCGGCGCGCAGTATAACACGATCTCGGAGGCGTGGGCGTATACTATCTGAAGAGAATGGAATGGTGTACAAGTGAATTAGGGGTCCTCCGCTACAGGCAGATCGTTCATATGTAGCCTGAAAATAGCTTTTTGACGTTAGACACGTCCAAAATCCTGCGAAGTAGCAAGCAGTCCGTGCAGTCACCGCGCCGTGAGACCTGCAAGCAATGCGGTCATGAAGGGCTGCACACAGCCGTATCGCAGACACAGTGCACCTCCCGCATCCCGGCTCGCGCTGTGCAGTCAGGAAATGAGGGCGCCTGTATTATGCATGGGATCGAACTGTGGGCACCCCTAAAATGAGAGAGAACATCGGGAAAACTGTGCGACACGCCGATCCTCCCCCGTCGATGCCCGGCCGCTGGCTATGGCCCTTGGATAACATATCAGCTTACATACCCACTTGCTTTCCAGTGTCCTCGGCCAGGTCAACGTGCCCACGATCGCACCCCGTGCCTCCAGGTTGTAACGTGTCCTTCGACATACACCGATAGCACACATTAGTCCAAATAACATATATGTACAGTCTACAACACAATGCTAGAGCATTCATACACAACACAGGGCTAGCAGGGCCCGAGCGCGTCGTGCGACGCGTACTTGTCCTTGCCGTTGTGCATCTCCTCGAGCGAGATGGGCGCCTCGCGCGCGAACTCGATGTCGATGTACGACACGCGCGTGCTCGCCTCGCTCCCGCGCGACGTCTTCCCGCCCGCAAACACGCGCGAGTCGTTCGCGAACGTCGTGCTCGCGCCGGCGCTGAACATGACCGGCAGCGTCGGCCGCGACGCGCCGCCCCTGCACAAGATCATGATACACCGTCAGCCCCGCGCCGCACAGCTTTGATAAGACAGTGAGGGTGCGCACTTTTCGAAGCGCGCGCCGGTGGCGGCGTGCCCCACGCGCCTGAGGAACGCCCAGAAGACGCGGTAGTTCTTCTGCGCCTCCTGCGCGACGCCGAAGAGCGCGAAGAACACGAACGCGGAGAGCACGTTCGCCCAGCGCGAGAGCTCGATCGTCGCGGTGCTCTGCGCCGTCGCCTTCCACTCGACGCTCGGGATCTGGCCGACGCGCGAGAAGTCGTAGTGGATCCACTCCCAGTCCGCGGACGCGGTGAAGCTGCTCGCGGTGCGGTCGAGGTAGAGCAGGTACGATGCCAGGGGCACAGTGAACAGCACGTCGATCGACGCGAGCGTCATGAGGCGGATGTACAGGCTCTTCTGCAGCGTGAAGCTGTCCTGCGTCGTCCCGCTCGAAATCATGCTGCTGAGCTCGCGGCGCCGGTGGATGAAGTTGTACAGAGCGCTGACTGGGGGACGGGTTAGTGCAGGGCGAGGGTACGAGGAGGGAGATGCTTACTCCCGAAGCCGGCGGAGATGGCCCCGAGGACGATCGGCCATGCCCAGATGACGAAGTAGCTCGCGGTGGTGTTTACCGTCACTGGCCAGCACCCGACGTCTTCGAGGATATCGAACCGGTGGCCCTGTACAAAGAACGCTGGGGCCGCAGTCAGGATGGGTTGCGCATGGCCAGCTGTTGTAGTACGTCAACGTACATATTCCGACGTTGAAGAGAGGCAGACCGAGGCCGATCGCCAAGTCAATGTATGCCTCGCGCCGCTTGTTCACCTTTGTCACCGCGTCGGAGGTGATAAGCTGCAGCCGGCGGGTGATGCAGAGTGTGGAGGCCGTGACCGCCACGTTGTTCGCGACGATGATGTGTGTTGCTAGAGGCCCTTCAGGCATAATGTGCGCGCCGTCCGAGAAAGTGGACGTACCAATGTCGCACCAGACCGGCGCCTTATTGAGAACGGTCCCATTCCAGACTATCGAGTTGATGCACGTCACAAGGCATCCCAGGGCCACCCAAAACATGAACAAGCATGTCCCCGTATTGCCGGCTAGTGGGAGTCAGAGAAAACACGATCGGACGACGGGCAAAGTTCTCGCACCTTCCGCGTGCCAGTAGAAGGGCGTCAGCACCAGGATCACGCCGGTGAAAGAGAACGCAGAGAAAACGGCATTCGGGGGCTCCGACATATTTAAATGCACCTTGGGAAAGTGCTGACTCTGCACCGCAGACGCGAAGGGGAGACAGGGTCAATTGCGGGGAATGGTCAGGCTCGGGTACGCATGCGAGGCTTTTGAGTAGACTAGACGGCGCGTATTGAGGTTCGGGCATCAAGCTGCCGTGGTCAGGAGTCCCCTTTGAATAGTCTCTGATCAGCGTTCTGCGTGATTGTAATAAGACATACGAGCTATTTCCAGTCTATATGGCGTCGATAAGACTCTGGCTGGAGGTAGATTGCTAGAATAGGGATCTCTCCCTCGTGGGCGTGTCGCTGATTACGTGACACCATCATCAAAACGGCGGATGTTCCGCTCGGCAAAGATGATGGAGGAGTACTACAGGGCTCCGCAACGCTCTGGGGTTCCGGATTCGGGGAGAGCGAGGGCGGTCGTCTCTGATCGAAAGGGAAGTGAGACATGCCTTATCGGGCAGCAGCTAGGAGCCAAGTCCATTCGGAAGTATATCTGGTCTTCCACTGCGATTGCAATCAAGGTACAAGTGAGCAGAGCGGCTGTCTGAACAGTGACCTAGCGAGTTCGGAGTGCAAGCCTTGTCGCCATCTATGCCGGACGTCTTGCGAGCATTTGGACAAGTCGCCAGAACACGAAACAAAACGACCCAGTTTCGGAATGAGGCCATCCTATGCAGTGGGAGATCAGCATACAGATCCACCTGGAGAACACCTGCCTTTCCTACGCCATAGAAATCTGTCGATAAGAATGTGTATCTCATGAAGGCAATTGAGAGCAATGCATACCGGCAACGCGTGTCCATTCAGTGTTCATTGATGACAATTGAATGGATTCGTCAGCTCAGTCCAGTGGACGCCACAGTATTGAAACGAACCTCGAAGCTTTAGACTTGAAAGGCTTGAAGCATGCTGTGGTGAATAGAGTTGCTCGAGCTTGGCTTGATCCCGTCTTTGGACGCCTCCGAAAATCAGAAAAGAGTGCTCGGGTTTTGCCGGCTTTTCTCCCACGTTCGGCCGCCGTACAACTACAAGACAGTTCCACCACTAGCGTCAATCGCAAGACAGTAGTGGACCACAATTAGCGACCTTTGAAGACTCCGACAAGTCTCATCTTTGTTCACGCACAATGCCTCTAACATCACCGCGATGCACACCTCCGTGTACTTTCTTCCATCTTCTCTGACAATCAATCAACAGCTACCTCTCGAATAGTCATCGACATCCCCCCCGCGACGGTGCTAATGATGCGCAGGTCGGAAGGAGATTGTGAACACGACTGAGACGTGTGCGATTTGGAGATGGAGCTAGGGATAGAAGACGATGTCTCTTGGTCAATATGGCTCTAAGGTGCGTTGATTTACGCCGGCGCTCTGTGTACCTACTACCTAGTCATCCATCCCCGTCTTCTACAGATGCATGCCTGCACGGGATGGCGCGAATTGCCACATGCCCCTCCCGACTGCCATTTTGCAATGTTCTGGAATGCTTGTCTCTTGCGACCCAAGCGCGTATTGGGATATTTTGCCTCCGTGTCTCTACTCCCGCGGATCTTTGAGTTCTTCACTCAGGCCACTCTAGGACCACGGGCGTGCGCACATATCGAGGTGGCCTGTAGGTTTTCGAGGTGCCTCAATCCGACTATATAATTTTTCCCGATCACTCTGAGAAATCTACATGTACGACACCCTTCATGCACCGCTAGTGCCTTCATCACCTCTGCGACCCTGAGGAAGTTCTCCACCCACCGGACCTACTTCTTGTCGACCACGTATAACGCATGCGTGTCGGCCTCTCGCAATTCTGAAATCCTGAATCCTTGAGGACGAACACCAACGATTTGGCTTTCACTTCCTCTCATCCAGATGGCCCTATATATCCCTCGTATCACTAACTATCAGCATTCATCCCGATTTTCTGCCAAGCAGCACGAGCATACCCTTCTCCGAGTTTCTCTACCCGAGAATGATCGTGCCATCTGCCTTCAGCGACAATGGGCGTCAGGATTCCAGGCGCGCGACGCCCGTGCAGTCCTCTTTCTTGGCGAGTAGTGACGTCAATACAGACAGCTGCTGATCGCTGATCGTACTCTCTGCAGTTGCAAGGCAGACGTTTTATTGCAAAAATTTGTCCATCTGTTGGGATCCATGTACATCTGCACAACTTGTTAAGCGTTGACGTCGGGCACCGACTCGTAGATGGCCCTCGTTTGGTACGTCCATTCAAAAATTTGATGCTCCCCTGACAAAGGCACAGGACCACGACTCCCTTTTCGCGGACGAATCATTTGTTGTTGGACAATTGGCCTTCTATTCAGTTGCTATCACCCGCTCCCACACGTCGCGGTAACCACGCACTTGCGTGATCTCTCGCAAGGCAAAATCTCGCGCAAGAACTTTGACCGATGACCTCGTGCGGAGATGTGCAGATCGATTTGACTGGACCTCTACACTCTCGGGCCATTTGGAGAGATATCTTATTCTATTGATGTTCTGTCTGCCTCCAAGTCGCGCACCGTGTGTCGTGTTCCTCTTTCCTGTGTCCCTTCTATCCTTCTTGAAACCGCGCTCGGTATGTTACCGTGCTCTTTTCGGGCGCTCCCTGATACATACTGGCTTCTGCATCGTAGACCGATCAATATCTCATGCCTCAAGAGTGGAGATCAGCGTCGCCCCAATATATGTTTTGATCACCCATTGGTCACGACGGCATGCTTGGTAAGTCCAGTCTGATCCATTTCTCCCGCGATAACGAAGCTCCGTGTCGGGAACCACAGGGCCTCGCCTGCGCAACTCCTCGGACAACGTGCGTCACGCTACCGCGCGACGGTCTTGCACATGGCATCGTGACCACACAGAAGCACGAGAAATCTCTTTTGCATAGGTCGCCCATGATGTTTGCGCGCTCCATTGTGCCCAAGCCCCAACTCCTACTGTATTGCGGTACCCCGTTGATCACCGTGTCTCAGATTTTATTTAGCTTTCGTAAGGATCGGGCATCGACTCCGGTAACTAGACCTCGTCAAAGATCTGGATGCAGATCTGTGGCAAACTGCGATCGAGCACGCCAGCGCCCTGGCGCAGGTTGCGGCGCAGGTTGCGACCGCGAGAGGCCCGTCGGGCCATCGGCCATGCCGATGCTGCTTCCGAACAACAATCTATGGGACCCCCCTGTCGATCCGTCCTTTGAGGTATCTCTCGTCCTTGGTTGTCTGCTTAGAGGGACTAATCAGCATCCGCACAGGATAGTTCTGACACTCGAAGGTGCCTGACCATACACCACGGCAGTCGTTGGCTCCTACGCCGGTCATATCTTGTTGGATGCTACGGTGTCGACGATGGGCGCGCTGACGTACACCGGGCAGTCCAACGACTCGCATACCTAGTCTGTGTTTTGACCAGTCCGATTGCAAAGCATCGACGGGTGCGAGATTGAACTATTTCGACCGTCTTCATCGCAATTGATGGCATCCCGGCCTTCATCGGAGCTCTGTCACTTGGTGCGTCGGATTTGTTGGTGCTTCATAGCGACTGACATAGGCTCTCATTGATCGGCGACCTTTGAGAGTGGCTGGGGCTGATCATATCAGCATACTAACTCTACCGCGGCTCTCAAAGGCCGCAGTCCGGTGCGCTGCTCGCACAAGCGCTACGCACCTACTCCAGGGCTCTCCAATGACTACTTGTCAGCGGACTTTGCACTCAACGTGTGCACGGACTCAAAGTCGGCACTGCGAGCGGTTCGTGGTCACGGACAGTTTGAGTCTTGTGCACCGTCTTCCCGTATGACTCCCGTCCTAGATCTCTCAGCAAAAAATATCTCTTGGTGACTATACTGCGTCTTGGTGAGATGATCTTGAATATTCTTCAAGCCTCACTGAATCTGATTAAAAGGTGTCAGGGTCGCGTCCGTGTTTGCAGTCTGGACGCCCGAATTCAGGTAAAATCTTTGTCACATACCACACCTCAGAGCTATGCGACACGTCAAGACGATGGACGATTCACTCGTCGTTGCGCTTGCAACGCCCTGGAGCAATTAGCGTTGAAGGTTTGTGAGCGCTAACCACACAGATCTCACCCCGTTTCTCGAGAACGAGCGGCTCGCTCAGCTACCCATAGACATGCTAGCCAACGACTAAAACCATCCGGTCTCGACTTCCTGGATCAGGACCCAACTCTGTGGATTATTTGTCGCATGTTCGCTTCGGGGACCCTTCCAACTCCTTACCACCGCCGATGCCTCTGTTTCAGATGCCGTCTGTTGTCCCTGCGCAACACTGCGGGTGCTGTGTACTTCAGCGATGATCGAGGGAGTTATTCCTCCCGACAGATTCCAGTGCGCACAGGCGCCCAGCGATCGTACGTCTATTTAGCGCCCTATCCCCGTTGCTCGCCGGTGACCTCAGGCCGCGCTCGTGTCGATCCAGAATGTCTTCTCTGGCGCTTTCCACACACATATGGTCGCATCCCGGTGCTATACGTATTACGTCGATCTAGCGCTGGGAGGGCTCGCATGGCCATTAGCCCGCGTCGGCCTAACTTTCAATTGTTCGACATATGAATAGTATGCCGCCTCGTCACTGCGTCATTCTCATCTCGCTCAGCTCACGCGTGTGGTTGTTCCTTTGAGCTGACTCGTTGCATGAAGAACATAACTTCTAACATAGGGTCGACGGCACCCTGACAGTCCTCAACGCATCTACGTAGGATTTGACCCGATCCACGCCTTCAGTTACGAACAATAGAAGCCGGGGCTTGTTATCACCAAGTTTACCACGTTTTTATCTGTACCACGAGCGCCGACGTCGGCTGGCTGGTGAGAGCACGACACCACTTTGGGCGATTGTTGGGCGACTGGCCCGACACTACATCACCCCTGTGCCCGATGATATGGATGGAGTCCCGGTACGGTTTTTCATACCAGCGTATAAAAGACGGCTGAACTGACGTCCTTTTTCTGCAACAAGCCTGAGCCGCACACATTCTTCAACCGCCATGTCGGAATCAGCCAGCATCGCACTATACTATCCATGGACTCCTCCAATAACGAAATCGACATCTCTTCTCCGGACGTGGCTAGCGTACCCGTGGACACTCTTATTAATGAATGTGAAAACGCGGCGCAAATCACGTACTATTGCACAATCGCCTGAAATCGCGATACCACTTGTACGTGTTGTGATTCCTTTGGGTCATACTCATCGTTGCTTGTCGTTGTTGGAAGACCTCGTTTTACCATCCTTGATTTCTTTCCGCCCATATTTACCATATCTTCCTCTCTACTCTTTTCCAACGCTAGAGTCGTGCGTGATGCGCGGCCCACGCGGAGATCCCGCCTTCGGGCCTCGTGTTTACGGCTTCTCGATTATCGAGTCCTTGGTTTCGCAATACCGATCTCTCCTCCTAATTTACTCCGGGACCCTGCTATCTCGTATATTCGCCCATCCTTGGCCCATCCTTTGCTTTCTTTTCTGTGTCCCGGAAATCTCCCATCTCTTTCTCGTCTTCTCCCACCTCCCCCCCCCCCACAATGTCACTCTTTGGATAAAACAACTGCGCGTATCTCAAAGCTTTGACATACGTCTGTCTACCTTTTTTTGCCTACATGTTTCAAGCTGTAAGGTTGCGTTTCGTTCTCCCGAACGCGTTGTCTCAAATTTCTATGTCCGTTTCTTGACCTGTTCGTGGCCCAGATCCCTTTATTTCGCCTCTTATGCTGTGCTATCATTTATTATACCATGGCAGGAAGCCTGAGGCGCAGAAAGTACGCACGAGATAATGTAGATACTCTGTGTCGTTTGTGTTTGGCCAAGCCAAACAAAGACGTCGCGACGCGCTGACATCACGTGCATGTTCACCCGGCCGGAAAGCCGAAACGACACGAAGCTCTCGCGGCTGACTGAACTCGGACTCAGCCTGTCTACTCAGACTACTGCGCGGCATTACTTGTCTCGGCTTTACGAGAACCCCTCCAGCCCAAGGAATGTTCGATCTCGCCGCTCTGGCTTGATCTACCCTCCCATTTTCGATGCAAGCAAGTGAGTCCATGAGCTCACCGTGGCCGCACCAGGATGTGATTCAATCCATTCAGTGTCGTTCTACTGACCTCTATACTCACTCTTTTGTCAGATTCAAAGTGTCCACAGAATTTCCCCCGCTAGAGCGCTCTTGTTACAGCAGGAATGGCCTCCGTAGAGGACTCTCGAACCTCCAGTAACTGTGTCTTTGCTGTGTCTACCCTATCGGCGCGCTCGATTGTAACCGGACCGCCGCTTTGGAACCCTGGAACGGAGACTGCAATATACGATGCATCTTCTCTGATATCTCAGTCGCATCTCGGGCAAGAGGTACGACGTTGGTTCTACCTGTTGAACTTTGTGAATGACGAACTCCACCACTCCGCCAGCATCCATTCGTTGCTCTGAAGCCTGAAGCGGGGTGACGCTTTAGTTCATGGCATGTCATAATCGTATGAGTCCATCGCTGTCTATTCTCAGTCGCACATGCGTAAGTTCTACTCCGCCATCTAGTCTTGGGTTCGATCGTCCGCGATGCTGGATGCTTAATTACACCTCCCAGGATGGTGGCTAACTGTTTTTATCTCTCTCGAACAAAGTGTGACACGAGCGCATAGTGTCCTTTCTGATCCACTAGCATCGCCTTTCGGCAAATACACGTGTTTGGAGCATCCAATGACACCCATCGGGCTCGCAGGCTGTGTCTCCGACGCTCTTCTGACGCTCTGTCAGATGCGGGAGTCCACATACAATTTATATATCCCCCTAAAAAAGTGCTATGTCGTTTCGAAACTGCCAAGACGCCCTGCCGACCAATATCGATCAGCACAAATCTCACGGCGCGGCTAGGTCTTCGTAGCTGATCTTAGTTCAGAAGATCATTGTTGAGGCGCTGCTGGCCATGGCTGCGTTGAGGCCGACGCAGTCTACAACCTGGCGAGCAGTGTGAGGCAAGAGATCGAGCGATGCGCCATGGATCGGGTTGGTATGTGATCGGGCGAAGCGAACATCACGAAAGACTCAATGGTCTCCTTTGCAAAGGTATGTCCGATATACACTTGAAACATACCGCTATGGATTTGAAGAGGCAGGTCCTTGGGGCGCAGAGCGCGATCAGACCCATCCCGCCGAGTCGACGCACGCTACTCACATATGCCGATCATATGATTTAATTGATTCCGGGATGCGGTGAGATGGGTACAGCGCTCCATAGAACTGCCTGCGCGGCCTTAGGTGACATTCAAAGTACAGTTCTAGGAGCAGACACCCATCTCGCGAGTGGCGAAGCGGACGCGATACTTCGCAGCCACCACGCGTCAGTGGTATCCAGATGGCATGGAAGGCGCCGCCTCGAGGGAAACAGGTGGCCCAGTGATGGGTGCACATCGACGGGTGGAAAGTAAGCACCCGGGCGCATGCCCGAGGCCAGTCGAAAAGCCCTCGGACGCAGCCCGAGGCTTTTGTCATATGGCGGAAGCTGAAGTTGAGCGGAGCAATTTCATGATTTGTTGATTATCAGTGTCTGATACGTTTGTAACGCAGCCTCTTCAACACACTAGCCCATATTCCAGTATTGAATGGCACGTCGGGGACGTGCCTCCAATTGAATCGTCCCCCTCGTCCCCCGCAACGCTCCTTCCGAGGAGCGGGATCTGCGCGTCATGATGTACGCGGCTGCGTTCAGATTTGCTTTTCTTCAGGATTGGCGTGCTTCTGTGGCTTGGTTAGGCTCGTGGCGTCCACCGCTCCCCAACACTCGACGGCGGGCACCATGGAGTACCTCGCGACGTGTTCGAAGCATTCGAGACAGAGGAACTCTACGACGGCCGCAATACCGATGTAAACTGGCGGCTTAATGCGCGGGATATGTAGATGAAGTGAATTGTCGCGACAGTCGCAGATCTCGCATATCTGAGACAGCGAGCAACTCCCAGCAGCTTGGCGGGGATGGCACTTATAACGCGCCGCAGACCTCGCTTTTCCTTCATCCTCGCTTTCACAATCTACCCTTCTTCAGCTCAAAAGGCATTTTCTTCTTACCCCTCATCAATACAATGGACTCCTTCCCCGTTGACATCCCCGCCGAGACCCCCGTCGACCTCCCTATTGAGTGCGATTCGGGGACTAGCAAGGGAAACACGGGCGGTGTTTCATGCATTATCGCTTGATTTTTATAAAGGTGAATATGCTGAAGGTTACACATGGCTTCGAGTGCTCATTGCGAAAGGCAGCTCCTCAGCGTGTCCTCGACCTGTCTCTAGATTTCCTTTGCCGGTCATAAATCAAGAGTTTTTCTGTGTGTGATTCTGCGCTCTCTCTACCCGCGGTTGATACTGATACTATATATTTAGGCCGATATTTAGCCAGTCAATCATTCAAAGCCTTTTTTGCACCTTTTGTTCAAGCATTTCGGTGGAGGGGTTCGAGGGGTTCGCTTGCGTCGTTGTCGCTGCTTCTGATGTAGTCCTCCATTAGTCAGGTATGTGCTTGTCTACAAATTTTCCTCAACCACTGAAGCATATGCTCACTTTTTTCTGTACCATAGCGCGCATCGTTGTTTAGCTTTCCAAATAGAGGTCCTTCGGACTGACGTACGGGTATTGCTCGCCATCATCAACTTTTGTGTGATCTGTGGCGAAAAAGCTAAATTTCCCGTCAAATAGGATGAACTGTGTTACATTGCTCCACATGGATGTTGAGGCCTGTCCCGTACTGCTCCAAGTTGGCTCCTGCACGCCGACCCGCATCGAGATTGGATTCGGACGCGCGACGCGACGATGTCACGTGCCTCTTGCATATGTTTCACACTCCGACGAGTAGCTATACTTAGGCTATAGCCTTGGGCTCGATCACAACTCGATCAAGGCTCGATCCAAGCTCGATCGCTCTGAAAATCCCGGCGGTGGCAGTCCACGGACGCGTTGGCCGTCTGGGCGCCAGTGAGTAGTGTGAGGGGGTCCGGGTACTCACTGCCAAGTGTGTTTCGCAGATTGGACGAATCAACACGGTCGCTTCGTCATCATGCATCATGGATGGTTTCCACCTCTACGAGGCCGGAGAACCCAAGCACCCGCTGTCGCAACGGGAGGTTGTCGGGGTCGTGAGGATTGGCGACCTCGTACCACCTACCAACGATGATCTCTGAGGGCTGTGCGTTGTCCAAGGCGCTCGCCGTCGTCCAGACGCTATGGTACGTCGGGCCTCGGCCAGAGCATCGGGCGATATGGCGAGGGCCTCAATTAATCACGCAGTTGACCCGGAGGTGATGGCGGAGAAGCGGGAGCCGATCTCACCGAGTGTCTGTCAAGTCATTAGGCGGCTGGTGGGCGGTTGTACAGTACTTGAAGTCTCACGGCCTCAGAACAACTCCGTTCACCCGCGAGGATCAAAACCCTGAGGTCACAAGGTAACTATGCTATGACCTGACTCCGACTCAAAGCATCGCCGCTTTTTGCCATGCTTGAGCGATGGCGTTCGTGCGTTCACTATGACTACTTATGAGAATGATGACTGACTGAACATTGACAGCGAGATCTGCGCAGGACTTGGATCGTCGGAAGATGGTTCTTCCACTCGGAGAACTTCGCGTCCCGATGAAGAGAGGACCACTAGCAGGTGGAATGAGGTCGAGGTGAGAACGACCACGATGCCGTCCGTGTGGATGTCACCCAGTACGCATTGCTCAAAAGCCTGGCAGTGCTCAGCCCCATCTCGCAGCGCCCCCAGCCCTCCCAACGATGTCCAACATGTCTTTGGTCTTCCTCTTTACATTGGTCCTCGTACGCTCGGCTTCCGCCCTCGTCCCTCCCATCCACAAAATCGTCGAGAGCGTCGCGTCTCCAAGCGACTGGATCCACGTTGGCTCCGCCCCCGCCGACCACGTCATTCCCCTCCGCATCGCGCTTCCCCAGGCGAACTTCGCCGCTCTCGAAGAGCATTTGTACGCGGTCAGCAACCCGGCGCACGAACGCTACGGTGCACATCTCTCCAAGGCGGAGGTCGAGGCGCTTGTCGCGCCGCACCCCGACAGCGTCAGCGCCGTCGATACGTGGCTCTCAGAGCACGGCATCCCGGACGGTGCGTGTACGCGCTCTCCCGCGGGCGACTGGGTGTCGGTGAGCGTGCCGGTGGCGGTGGCAGAGCGCATGCTTGACACGGTGCGTGCAGTATTACAGATATCGATAACCGCGCTTACCGAATGTGTCTGTCTGGCAGACGTTCAATGTGTACAAGCACGCGGTACATGGCGATGAGATTGTGCGCACGACGCGCTACAGCTTGCCGGCCCACTTGCATGAGCATGTCGAGCTCGTGCAGCCGACCACGCTTTTCAGCCGTGTCAACAACCGCCGCAAGGACGTCCGCTCCGCCGCGCACGCACGCGCGTATGACGCGCGGTCCGAGGGGACCATCAATGTGACGCGATCTGACGGGAGCACAGTAGCCATCGACGCTAGCTGCAACACGACCGTGACGGTCCCGTGCCTCAGGCAGCTGCTCAACATTGGTGATTACCGCGCGAACGGGACGAACGGGAACCAGGTCGCCATGACTGGCTATCTTGAAGAGTACGCAAACTACGAAGACTTGCAGACATTCTATAAGGACCAGCTCCCCGAAGCAGTGAACTCGTCATTCACATATACCCTTGTCAATGGTATAGATTCATCTCCTTTCTACGTGATTTTTATGACATGCTTGCTCTCCGTAGGAGGAATAAACGACCAGGACTCCAGTGTGAACACGGATGAAAATCCGTGTATGCAGACAATGCTAGGGCTTGCTTTCCCCGCCCCAGCGACGTATTACTCTACGGGCGGAAGGGCTCCGATCAGCGGATCTTACACGGACAACATAGCGCCGTACGATGCAGTGAGTATCCTATCCCTAGTGTCCTCCTTCCATTGCTTATGAAGTATTGAACGGCAGTGGCTCGACTTCGTGCTGGCACAAGATACGCTGCCTCAGACTATCTCAACTGCTTACGCATCGTCCGAGCAGTCGAGTAAGCTGTCCAGTATTTGGGCTGTCATTTCCCTCACATAAAATTATTACTGTATAGTTCCCGAGTCTTACGCGAAGCGCGTATGCGCCGGTTTTGCGCAATTGGGTATCGTTTCTCGTTCCACTGTTTCAGGCGTGTCCTGACGCTCTCTCGCACACTAGGCGCGCGTGGCACTTCGCTTCTTGTCATGAGTGGTAATGTGGGCGTCGGCGATGCTAATTCTGATCCGGAAACCCAGAGCTGCTGGACCAACAATGGAAACCACACAAAACGGTTCCTTCCCTCTTTCCCTGCCAGCTGCCCTTTGTATGCGATTTCTTCAACCATTATGTAGGGTACTGATAGACATGATTTTTCCCAGCGTTACTACTGTGGGTGGCACAAGGTACGTTCCCGAAGTAGCGGCGGACTTCTCAGGCGGAGGGTTTAGCGAATACGTGAGTACTCCGTGCACCTCCCCCGCTCTTTGCTGATCAACCCCGATGCCACCAGTGGAGCCGCCCGTCATACCAGGATGGCGTAGTCTCAGAGTTCCTTACGACGCAACTTCGCGACACGTACGCGGATCTATACAACCCGTACGTCTCCCAGCTTCTTCTCTGATTGCCTCGCTAACTAACCGCGGATGCAGAAATGGCCGGGTAAGCCCTCGCTCTGCATATCCACGCGCTTTTGTGGTCTGACACCCCACCCGCAGGCCTTCCCGGACGTCTCCATCCAGGGAATCAATTACCGCGTCGTCGAATACGGGCAGTTCGGGCACAACGGCGGGGGACAGCAGGCCACGGCCGCGTTCGCAGGGCTCGTGTCTCTCCTCAACGATGCGCGGATTGAGAGCGGAAAGGCGCCCCTGGGCTTCCTCAACCCGTTCCTCTACTCCACGGGTGCCGCTGCGTTCAACGACATCACGTCTGGGAATGCACCCGGGTGCGGGACGCAAGGGTTCAACGTAAGTCCGTACTCGCTGTGAGTGAGTTACTTACATATCTTTTTTCGCGCAGGCGACGGAGGGATGGGATCCGATTACGGGGCTGGGGACGCCGGATTTCGCGAAGTTGAAGGAGCTCGCGTTGGCGCTCTGATGCGGGAGCTCTGCAGACGCGCTGGATTCCACGGCCACAGTCTCGTGTGTTTTTGATGTCGGTTTGGAATGCGAACGCGTTGTCACGGGAATGTCGACCCTTCTGCTGTCGCTATTCAGGTCGTACTTTCAAGACTTGTATAAACGCGCGCCGACTGCGTTTGTGGATAGATTAGCTTAGTATATCTTAGTCACTCATTGTTTCGTGTTACTTCCGCGCCCGTAGGGCGCTTATCAGTCAGTCTTTACTTGCTTTTCTCCTCTCGAGTCTCTACTGCTCTCGCCTTCCCAACGTCTAAGGTCTTCCCGGGCGCGGCTCGAGCGTCGTGCGACGCGACGCGTCATCGTCACGTGCCTCATACCTCGGATGGCTTTCACACTCCGACCAAGATCTCTCCTAGCCTTCTGCCTCATCCCAGCTACGTCCTGCCATCTTTCTCCGGACCCTATCCTCTCTGCATCCTTCCCGCCGTGTCTCTGTAGCGAGGATCGGATGCTGCCCTTTCACACACGATCAAAACACCTGTCGCTCTCCGACTCCCCACGAGATCACCAAAAGCGCCCGCCGGTCGACTCGGGCCTTCGCAGCTAACAACTCTTCCTGACAAAACTCTCCCCTACCCTCTTATTGTAGGGGTTGTTTGAATGCGCTGGAATGTGCTGTTTTGCCTGTATGGGCTCGTGCGACGGCGAGGTGCTGCTGTGGTGCGTTTCGCGTTGCCACACCACCACACCAGACAGGGTGAGACACCTGCGCTGCTATCCTTGCATTACGACGATCTTCCCCCGCTGTCTGACCGACTGCAGAATGCGGCTATATCTCAATCACAGCGAGTCGAGAGGGACGGATGGAGTGCAGATGCTTTGATATTGTCTGATTGCGACACTCGTTCTCGGCGAGCCTGGACGGTCACCAGCAGCGTCCGCCGGTAGACTCGGGCTTATCCATGTTGACTGCACTTCCTCGCAATCGCTGTCACCGAGGCGGTCTTTGTGAGGGATTGTTTAGATGTGGAGTTTGACGTGTGTCGGCCCCAGGAGGCGGCGAGGCGCTGCTGTGGTGCGTTCCACGCTGCCGCTCTATACGCGGCGAGAGGACTATCTCATGCTGTCTTCACGTCAAGATGATTTCTTTCCACCATACCGTCGACTGTAGTACGCGCCGATATCTCAACGATAGCCTTTCAAAGGGATGTAGCCCGCGAAGCCGTCTTCGCAGGTTGCCACCTCGAATCTGCTGTTGCTTGTTTGGGGCTCTGTTTTGGGTGTAGAGTCGGGCGGGCGACGGCGTCGACGTGTCCGTTCGAACCCCAACAGTTCTGACGTTGTCTCGTTTTCGCTGTTTATTAAGCAGGACCGACGGAGCTCTAGATATCCGCAACACTGGATGCTTACACAACACTCATGCAGATGTCGGCAGATGACGGGGCGTAGTTGGATTCACTCCGCACGCAAGGGCTTACGCCCGAGAGTTGCACTTGGTGCCTTGGAAATTTGCGCAGGTTTGTTGGATATTACTGGAACGACTCGTACCTCGCGCAGCTCTTCGAGGAGCGCACTCACCTTCGGACTTCCCCATATATACGATACGTTTTCCCGGCACTCACTCGTCAATCCCGTTTCGTACAGCGGAAGCTCGATTGCACCGCTGATTATTACTTATTTTACACGTGCTTAGCGACCTCATGATATCGCCTCCCGTGTGGTCATCTGCTCAAGGACGGGGATGAGATTTCGAGGGTTAACGTATGGGCGATTTGTCTGGGACCGCATATATGCGCCCGCAGCTGTGCGCACCGTAATGCAAGGTAGACGTCTCAATCTCCCTCACTCAGATATCAGTTGTACGAGGAAAGATATCTCGCCCGAGACGGTCCATCATCTACTCATCGCAGGTAGACAAACGGTAAAACACCGTGATCAACGAGGAGACGACTTTGTGAAGTAACATAAAGCATATGTGGTGGTGGTATGGGGAGAGGAGGGGCGTGGAGCGCGCCTGAGCGCGCATTTCGGCGTGCGCTGTACTTATAGCCCTGGGGAGATTGTTTGGCTTTAGTGCGGAAACCAAACAAGAGCGACGCGACGCGTATGGGTCACGTGCGTCCGTGGGCCTTCGCGGCGGGCGACGGCAGTCCCGACTAGTCCCGACTCCCAACTGCCAAGTGCTGGCGTATCTCGTATCTCTTTGCTCCATCTCCTGTATTCCCGTCTTGACCACGTCTACTCTTCCTAGACTGGCCTCATATAACTTGTTCTTTGCAGCTGGACTCGTGGATCCCTGAGGCGCTGGCCACATCAATATCTCACCCGAGCCTCATCGCTTACGCGTGCAACGACCGGGCGCTGCCAGTACTGTGGCTTCGTTATCACTTCACCCCAAACCCTCCCTGTCTCGTCAGCGGACCAGCCGAATACTGCTCGGTGCTTTTCTCGGTGCTCGTGTAGCTGGCGTAGTCGGGTTGAGGTTGGGATGGGGCTGTGTTCGCGCCAGTGGAGAAGGAGCTGGACTCATCGGACGTCGTCTGATTGGCCACTCCGACGTCTATCAAAACCGCACGTCGGTTGACTCGGGCCCAGTCACCAAGAGTCCACCTCCTCACAAACACTCTTTCCGAGGCCATTGTCGGGAGAGATTGCCTGGATGTCGGGCTTGAAGTGAATGGGCCCCGGGCGACTGGTTCATGCGCTGCTTTGATGCGCTCCCTTTTATCATCTTTCCCGGACTGATCGGGGGAATCCCTTCGCTGCTGTCTTCATGTCACGTTGATCTGTCCCGCCCTCTTGCCAGCCTCAGAATGCATCCAGGCGAGAACGAGGATCGTTCTCTCGACCTGTGCCAGTGTTCATACCTGGCCATCCTCAGGTAGACTTCACACGCGCTGTAATCTGCGCGCCTGGACTCCTCGAATCAGTAGGCGTCAAACTTGGGCACAGGAAGAATGAATCTTCAGCTTGTAGTCACCGTGGGTCTCGACTCTCGAGTCATGCCTAGCAAACGTTGATCCTGCCTGTTTCCCTGATCACGTTTACTGTTGACTACTGGTATCGGTTGGGTATCGGACTTCAGTTTTTTCTTCCAAATTGCCACCGCATCCTGTATACTGAGCCTGACCTTTCGTTAGAATTTCGACCAGATGGTTTCGGATGGTCTACCTCCCACTAACCGACCAATCCGACACACTTATTTCGATGTCTCAGTTTTCCATTCTCCGGCCTCATAAAATCTCTCCAATCCTGGGTGTCGCAACCCACACAGCACTTCACTTACAACATTATACCATCGCTCACATATCTCACCACGGAAGCAGGCCCTCTCACACCCCCCACTGCCAGTCACGACTAGTATCTAGTCCATTTTAGTCACGCTATACTTATTTTTATCATGACTAGCCGTCCGCGCCCCGTCGCTGACTTGCTCCTCGTATACGAGGGAGGCGAAACGACCGGTCCCATGCGCTGGGGCATCCCCGTCTGCGACTACAACGAGGACATCTACAACTACGATGCGCCGATCCAGAAGCCCTACCTCCCGCACCCGGACCTCGGTATCAAGCACTCGCCGCCCATATTCAAGCCCATCTCAACCTTCTCCCAGCCGCGCTCCAGCCCGCACGCGCTCCCTCCCGTCAAGATCTCACTCCACCGCTCCAGTGCGTGTCATCTCTCCCTCACTTTGCGTTCTATACTAAAGCGTTTCGGCGCTTGCAGCGATTGCGGACCGCGAAGCCTTCCTCGTGGAGCTCGCGCGCGCGCTCGTCGCCTTCGGCGCGCCGGCGTGCCGCATCACCTCGCAGCTCGACGCCGCCGCGCGCGTGCTCACATTGCGTGCGCAGGTCGCGCACGTCCCCGGCGCGATCGTCGTGAACACGACCTTCGTCCCCGCGGCCGCGCGCCGCAACCTCCCCACAAGCCTCGGCGCCGCGCACGACGTGTACTGCCGGGTCGTGCGCGACGAGATGGGCGCGGGCCGTGCCGCGCGGCAGCTGAGGGAGCTGCGCGTGGGGCGGGGCGGGCGGGCGCCGGTGGTCAAGTGCGCGCCGGTGGTCAAGTGCGCGCAGCCGTTGCGCGTGGAGGGGAATATGCGCCCCTGGTGGGTCGAGCACGGTGTGGTTCTGGCCATGGCGGTCATGATGGTGCCGGTTTTTGCGCGGCATTCGTGTGTGCCGGCGTACGTGTGGATGGAGCTCTTGGGACTGGTTGCTATAGCATGGATTGTGCAGTCATAACGCTGTAGTTCTTGTATACTTATTCCTATATAGACGCACTCTTGGACCTAGGATTACAAAGCCCCTATGTTGTGTCTCAGGGTGTGCTATCAATCATCTACACACACTTTTGGGGCAGCATAAGTTTTTCTTACCGTAAGACGAGTGTCGAGCAATCTCGCAGCTGGCTTCCGTGTTTATGCGGGCTTAGGGTAAGCCGCGACATCAAGGAAAGCAGGAGACGAGATGACGCGACGCGCCAAAACCACGTGACCGCGACGGTAGCGCGGGTGCCGGACATCTCGGCGTGCTCTTTTCTCTGCTCGTTCGTCGTCTTACACCGTGTTTCGTTGCCTGCCTGGACTCTTATATGCGCTCTGATGGATCACAAATTTCCAACCAATCTCCTTCGAGGGCGTTTACAGAGGGCTTTGCGCGCCAGGGCTTGGCCAGGGCTCGAAAGTCCTGTCCCGACGTGGTTGTCAAGCTGCCGACGGAGATGTCGGGTCCACAGGGAGGAATAATCGGCCAGTACGTGCACTGCTGCGGTGTCGGTATTTCAATCCGAGCAAATTTGCCTATTTCCCTGCGCGCAGCTCTCTTAGCTGTGGCGAGTACCAGCACTTGCCATGTCATCATACCGCACGCTTTCCGGCGCTTCTCTCAGGTCGCGGCTCGGAAGACGATTCCTTCGCTCTCCCTTCGGCTAGGCGGCGCCCCAACGGCGCCCTGCTCGGAAATGACTGTTTCATTGGATAAGTTCGTCATGCTCGCTTTGTCGCTATCTATCGCTTGTGCTTGTTGGCTGGCTTCGATTTGGGCACGCGGCCATCCTATGCATTTGTCGTGTGAGTCCTTCATTGACGCACCTCTCTCCAAGTCCCCGTATGTGCAGTTCCTGACGCGAATTAGAGCTCAGCTGACATGGAACATGAGGTGGGGCTCTGCCTGTGCGCTGGATGCTAGTGATTACTGGGCTGTATTTGCAATCTGTCATGGACACCGATGCACTCATGCCAAGGGGCATAGACTCAGGATCACTCGCGAAACATGTATGTGTGCTTTTTGGAGCTACTACGCGATGTTCAATGCTTTACGAGCTGACCTGAAGCTGACAGTAGCATTTTCCCCCATCGATAAACACACTATCTACGCGCGTGCCGACCGATGCCGGACTTGCTGTTGCGCGGATCCTAGGAAGCCCCCATGTTCAGTAGTTCCTGAAGTGCTCCGAAATCCCCAACCGAGACGTCGATTGACTGGATCCTCGTATATTTGATATGGTCCACTATGCGCGGGAGCTGAAGATCTCGGGATGGGTCGATGTTTTACGTGAGTCGAAGGGAGGGAGACGTAGCACAGTAAGGCCTAACGTGTCCTCGTTTGCTGCGCAACCCTAATTCTCACTATTTGACAGTCATCATGTGTACGAAAATCTCATATGGGATAGACCGAATCATCTCGCCAACAGAGGCTTCGAGGTCAATTTTGACATCCATCATGAAATGCGTCGACGCATGCAAGTCTGGCAGGCAGGGCCGAGCCCTCCAGTGTACCCGAATTTATCCCGGCTTATAATGCATACTGACACAACACCCGTGCTTGTTTTCTCCCCACATCACTTGACCTCACATCCGCATTGACGAACCATGACCGCGAATGCGTTGTCCAAATTTCTGCCAAGAATATCGGTGCGTCGCGCACTTTAACCTTAGTGAAACTGATTACTGACATCATCTTAGACCACGAATCAACAACCGTCCGGTAATGAACAGGAGTCGGATCACGTCCCGCAGATCGTGAAGGACTTCCGAGCCAGCGTGCGTCGTTTCCGCTGCTTGCGACATGCGTCACTCACGTCAGGCTGTAGGTCACAGGCGGTGTCAGTAAGTACACGGAGCCATCCACGCTCTCCGCCGTGGTAGATGCCCTCAAACATCTCAACGCGCTGGATGATCGCAAGATGCTGGTGAGCAGTTCTTAGAACTTCCTTCTTCAGCGACTTTCCGACCGCTCCCAGCTCGAACATGTCTTGAGCATCCTGTCCCACAAAGAGTACCTTCCAGATGGGCCCCTCCGGACGAAGATAGAGAACAAGGTGGTAGAGTTATGTGCGGAATTTCTTCTCTACGTCTTTTGTTTCGGCTGATAGGATTGCAGTGTACGACGACCTGTCTCATCCTCCGGCTACGTATCTCGGGCAGCAATACTCCTATCGGTCAGCGGACGGTTCGTATAACAACATCACCGATCCGGACATGGGCAAGGCGGGCACGCCATACGCGCGTAGCGTGCAGGGGACCCGGCCCCTTTCCCGGAACACGCTCCCAGACGCTGGCCTGGTCTTCGACACCCTGCTGAAGCGCGATGGGGTGAGTTCCTTGCATTGCACCTTGCAAATCTGACATGCCGTGCGAGCGCTGACTGCCCGTCTTATCTTAGTTCGTAAAACACCCTGCGGGGCTCTCTAGCATGATGTTTTCCTTCGCGGCACTCGTCATCCACACGTGAGATCGGCCATGCAGATGTGACGGGCACAGCTGACATGTCGAGTATGCAGTGTCTTCCGAACTAGCCATAAGGATGTCAGCATTAACGAAACGTCGTCGTACATTGATCTGGCCCCGCTCTATGGACACAACGCAGACGCGCAGAATAAGGTTCGTGTGCGGGACGGACGGGGGTTTCTCTTCCCAGATACGTTCTCCGAGGATCGTCTGCTCCTGCTCCCACCTGCCGTATGCGTCCTGCTAGTTCTGTTCAATCGAAACCACAACGTCAGTGCCAGCTTCTTTTCCGAACTAACTCGGCGCTAATAGAGTTACGCAGTACATCGCAAGGAAGCTGCTCGAGATCAACGAGCGAGGGACTTACGTTGACCCGAGTACGCTCTCCGCGAGCGAGCCCAACAGGGCGCAGATCCTCCTTGCTCAGGAAGAAGACATCTTTGAGACCGCGCGGCTCATCAACTGCGGCTGGTTCGGCTCGGCCGTATTTGCTGATTACTTCGGGAGCATCTTGGGATTGGTTAGGGAGGGCAGCACATGGAGTCTTAATCCGTTCGGGGTGCGTCTCGTATCTCGCGGGCAATGTCCCCGAGTGCTGAAGGTGTTTTATAGGAGATCCGCGAGGATGACCACACGCTTTTTGAACGCGGACGAGGAAACGTTTGCAGCGTAGAGGTGAGATACCTGATCTGTTGCAATTTGGCGCTTGGATGCTGAAGTGTTTTGAAGTTCAACTGCCTGTATAGATGGCATGCCACAACTTCCCAAGAAGACGAGAAGTGGACCGAGACGCTGATGAGCTCCATCTTTGGCGACAAACCTGTCGAAGAGGTAACTACTCCTGCTTGTACTCTACATACGCACCTCCTGACGCAGCTCTTCAGCTCACAATTGATGACTTCATGTCCGCTGCGAAAAAGATCCAAGCGGACGAGCCTGATGTCACACATTGGACATTCGGAAAGTCAGTATCATGCTATTTTATTTTATGCCTTTGCAGTCTCTCATCACCGTCTCCAAGTTTGCAACGTCAGTCCGACGGTACATTCAAAGATGCCGACCTTGCTGCAATCATCAAGAATGCGTAGGTTATCCACTTCGCCTATGTGTCGCAGATTGTTCATAATAGACTTCAGGACTGAACATCCTGCATCAGCGTTCAAGGCGCGAGGTACCCCGCATATCATGAGGCTGCATGAAATCATGGGCATCGAGTTAAATCGTCGTTGGGGTGTCTGCACCTTGAACGAGTTCAGAAAGGTCTGTCAAATGTGAATGACTGACATGCATTGATACTGAATATCCTTCTGCGTACAGTTCCTTGGTCTGAAGCGTACGTGATACTCCCACGCAAGGACCCGGGCATTTCTGATTATCCCTAACCACCTCTCCAGCGTACTCTTCATTCCTTGAATGGAACCCAGACCCAGAAATAGCAGAGGCCGCCGAGCGCCTCTACACCAACATCAACAACCTCGAGCTTTACGTCGGCCTCCAAGCTGAAGAAGCTAAGCCCGTCGTCGACGGCGCCGGCCTGTGCCCGGGTACGCACGCACCTTCTTCCTCGAACACCATCCCCATTCTTACTCGGCCGTCCACCCAGGCTACACGATCAGCCGCGCAATCCTCAGCGACGCTATCGCGCTGACGCGCGGCGACCGCTTCTTCACCGCGGACTACACGCCCTTCAACATGACCGCGTGGGGCTACGCCGACTGCCAGCGCGACACCGCGGGCCCCGGCAACGGCAGCGTGCTCGGCCGCCTGCTGCTGCGCGCGCTGCCGGGCGAGTACACCCCGGACAGCACGTACACGTGGTTCCCGCTGCAGACGCCGGGCTCCATGCAGGGGTTCCTCGGGAAGCTCGGCGTCGCCGCGCAGTACGACTTTGCCCGCCCGGGCGCCGCGGCGCCGCGCGCGGCGGTGGCGACGTATGCGGACGTCGCGCAGGTTCTGGGGAGCGAGAGCTTCGCGGCGCCGTACGCGCGGAAGGCTGCACGGGTCGTGCGTGGGGAGGGGTAAGTCGTCTGGCATTTAGCATGAGGTGTGCTGAGAGGTGTTTACGCTCCGTGCTTGTGGACAGGTTCTTCATTGCTGCGGAGGATCTTGCTCGAGGCGAGCGCGATCAGCAGTCCGTGCTGCGGGCGCTCGGCGGGACGACTGGTGATTACGACGATATCGCGGAGTACTTCTATGGGAAGACACGCGCGCTGATAGCGTCGAAGTCGTACACCTTGGCGGACAAGAACGTCCGGAATGTCGATATCGTGAGGGATGTGCTAAGATACATTCCTCTGCACTGGGCTGCGACGGAGCTCGTGAGTCTGTCGTCTTCTTCTCCACCTCCGTTCAGAGGTAGCTGAGAATACCAACGTGTACAGGCCGGCATACAGTTTAAGTCGGATAAACACTCGAGTGGGACGTACACGGAAGAACAGCTCTACGGGATGATCACAGACATCTACTCGTGCGCGTATTCATTTTCCAGTGTTTTCCTGATCTGACGCAGTCATCTGGGCGCTAGCTACCTATTCCTCGACGTCGATCCCGCGAAGAAGATGAGACTGGAGGCACAGGTGAAGGAGCACGTTTCTCAGCTGCAGGACCACATCAAGTCGAATCTACCGCTGAGCGCCCGTGGCAGGGTACGCCGCGCTGTACGCGAATGCTCGCGCACGACTAACACGTTTGCTCCTAGCTCTCTGTCGCCGGGGTGGTCAGCTTCCTCCAGCAGCTGTTCAGCGGGGTCGCCGACCCAAGGAAGAGTGCCTTTACGGAGAGCATAGCCGACCGCGGGGCTTCGGCAGACGAAGTAGCCAACAACGTCTTGTCGGTGCTTGTCGGTGCTACCGTCGAGCTGTCGCAGTGTACGTACACCACACACTCTTCAAGACGTCTTACGATGTCCTGATGCGCTCGCCGTAGCCTTGATCAACATAGTAAACCTGTACGTTGACGATCACGGTGTCGCCGCGCAGTTCAAGGCCAATGTGAAGCAGTCCGGCGTGGATAGCTACGTCCACGAGGCCCTGCGTACGTTATGTGTGCGCATACACTCGTACTAGACATGAAGCTGACGGCTGTTCGTCAGGCATCGACCCCCCATTCCGTGGTGTCTATCGTGAGCCATGCATCTCTCTATGCTCTGCATACATATTCTAAGTTGCACTACCGTTCAGGTGACTCCCTCGCCGACCAGAATGTCGGGAGCACGCCCGTGAAGCAAGGCCAGTCCGTCTTCGTAGACCTCGCCCAAGCAAGCCTCGACGTGCGTACCGCAGCCATGTGGCCCCAAAGCCCCCAGACTGACAACGACCACAGCCGGCCGTCTTCCCCAACCCCCAGAGCGTCGACACTTCCCGTACGCCCAAGGCGAAGTACCTGACGGGCGACGGGATCGCAAGGTACGCCCTGCCGTCACGATTCTCCTCTCCCCTGCTGACACCGCACAGAACCCTGGGCCAGGACCTCGCGACGAAGGTGAGTCTCTTTCCCTCCTCCTCCTCCGCCGCCGCACCTCTGACGCTAGCGAACCCGCATAGATCCTGCACGCGACTCTCCGCGCCGTCTTCGAGCTCTCCGGCCTCCGCCGTGGGCCTGGCACGTCCGGCGCGCTCAAGCGGTATGTCCGCGCTCCCCCGTCGTCGCGTGCGAGCTGCTGATGCGTCTATATGCAGATACAAAGTCGCGGGCGAGACGACGCTGTGTTATGAGTACCTGGGCGCCGACCAGCTCCCGACGCCGTGGCCGGATACGATGGTGCTCCAGGTGCGTTCGCTCTTGCGTAGACGAGTCGACGGTGCTGATTTTGCTTGGTTTTGGCTGCGGTTGCAGTATGATGTGGGGCCTGTTGTGGTGGGCACTGCTGCAAGATAACTTAGACTACTGTGATGTCTGAGTCACGCTGTATATGCGCGCTGTGTGTAGGGACAATTGGACTTTGCATTGAAATGTTTTGTAATTCTACACGCATTGGGATCAAACAAGCATTGTTTCTGCAGCACCAGCTTCTGCACCGCTTGGCGCAGTCTTCACATTACTCTGACCAGAGTTGAAAGCGAAGTTGAAACAGGGAACAAAGTGATATTGTTCAAGCAGGCCCCCGTATGGAGGCCTTTACTGGACAATAATACAACCAGAGAACGATTACCGCACAGTGTCTGAGAGTGTCTGGCGTGATCTGGACAGATCTCCGATTCACATCCCTGATCCTTCCGTATCTGCCGCCTGCCCAACAGATCTGTCGTGTTCTCCAAGTGTCCTAAATGAACCTCCAGTGTCTATCCAGGTCTCGCAGTGTCTACTGGGACTAGGGGATATCTGACGGTAAACTGCTAGCTCTGTCTCTGGTCTTCTTGTCTCTTCCTGGCCTATCCCGTCCCGTCCCCAGGGATCTCAACATGTCTTTATCATTGATGAAATAGCGACCTCGGACAAAAAAAAAATGGGATATCATTACTCACACTTCGTTGTCTAGGACAGTCAGGGATGCAAGGTGTCTATCCAGGCAGTTTGCTCATTCCCAGCCTCAATGCCTGCCCTGCCAGTGGGGAGACATCGGACTGCTTGAACTTCGCCGCACCCTGTAACTGCCAGGCCCCGGGTGGCACTTCCATTCTCATTCCCTCTTGTCCCTCGGATTGTGTCTAAACTTCACTGCCATACACTCCCCGGATCAATTCTGACCGACTGACCGATGGCAGATACTGTCCTCAGCAATATCCGCTCGTCTTACCATGTGCTAAGCGACCGTGTCCTCACCGCCATACGCACGCAAGTTGGTGATCGAGCGAGGCTGGCGGCTCAAAGAGATGAAGTCTTGAGAGTATCCAGTATGGCCGAGCAGGTGCGTAGTGGACTCTTTGGCACGCCTAACAATGTTGACCCATACTTCCCATGAACTACTACTCTAGCATCGCCATGTCATACCGCCCGTGGAGTACAGCACGCTGCAGCAGAGCGTGGCCGCCATGGTTGAAGCCCTTGACTCAGCTTGCCAGCAATCCTCCGACCCTCCGGAACAAGTCCAGCTCGTGGTATCCCAGCGCATTCGCACAGGGAAAAGAGGTCGACCGAAGGTCGAGATAGACCCAGGCTTCCTCACTCATGCCCTCGAGCTACGTGGTCCCCAGCGACTTGGTCCCATTTTCCAGTGCAATCCACGTACTGTTCGACATCGTGCACTGGAATATGGCCTTGTCTCTCCTGCACCCCCAGTTATTCAAGACACGACTCAACTGGACGGATCGACGACACGAACTATCACTACTTCCACTCCTCCAGTCTCTACACTCACAGACGACGATCTAGACTCTCTCATCACCTCAATTCTTACGACATTTCCCAACTTTGGTCGAAGAATGTTAGACGGTTGTTTGCGGTCCAATGGTCACCGCGTCCCCAGAGAGAGGATCGTAGCATCTTACATCCGCGTTCATGGTACTTCCAACGTGTTTGGGGATCGCAGGATTCATCGAAGGGTGTATCGCGTGGCGGGCCCCAACTCACTATGGCATCACGATGGTCAGCATGGTGCGCCCCGGCTGTGTTTCACATCTTATCACTCTTTCTAATACAAATTTCACAGGCCTCATTCGTTACAAACTCGTCATCCATTGCTTTGTGGATGGCAGTTCTCGCTTTGTCGTTGGTGTGGGTGTCCACAACAACAACCGTGCTCAAACCGTGCTGGCACTCTTTTTGAAGGCTCATGCCAGGTGCGGCATTCCGAGCCGTGTTCGAGGAGATCACGGTACAGAGAACATGGGTGTTGCAAGGTGGATGGAGGAGGAACGCGGTCTCAACCGGGGCTCCTACATTTGGGGTCGGTGAGTGTGGAGCTTTTCTTACGTCTTCTCCATCTAACGTTGTCTCTGATACTGGATAGGAGCGTCCACAATACACGCATAGAGCGGCTGTGGTACGACGTCACCTCCGGATACGGTCAGAAGTGGAAGAATTTCTTCCTGGATCTCGAACATAACCACGGATTAGACCCTAGTCGATCTGCTCACATCTGGCTCCTCCATCACCTCTTTCTCGCAGCCATCAATCAAGATGCAATCGACTGGGCAGATACGTGGAATTCGCACAAGCTCCACGCACAAGGGCAGCACGATCGCAGTCCTCGAGATATGTTTATCTTTGGCATGTTGGAGAATGGTCCTCGCGGTCTGTCCACTATATTACCCTCTGAACCTCCGGCAGAATCGATAGATGACTTGGCGAACTACGGTGTGGACTGGGAGGCCATGCAGGATCCCGCTCTGATGGCGCACCACATGGAACATAATGCACAGGAATGGGAGGAGAGTAACCTATTTTCTCCAGCTTCAATGCCCGCTCATGTAGCAGAGGTGATATGCGATCCTCCTAACTGTCCATTCTCAGAGCAGGAGGTGCAATATCTAGACAGGCAGCTCAGTCTTCACGTAGATACATCCTCGCGTTCCATGGAAGTGCGCAGACTTGTCTGGGCACAAGCGCTAGTACTGTGCAGACTTCTACATGACCAGTATACAGAGTAGAAACTATCAGATGACACAAATGATAATATTAACACACCACCTCTCGGCCTGCTCTGCGACGCGTGCAAGCTAAGCCGTTGCAGCGACTCGTACCCCGATTGTACAGCTGCCACTATTTACTAAGGAAAACAAAGTTGTACGGTATTTTCTGTCACACAATGGGAGTGTTCTCGCAAAATTTCAAAAGTCCCGGTGCAGGACTGAATATTCTGCAGGACAACCTCTTGGCCTGCTCTGCGACGCGTGCACGCCAAGCCGTTGCAGCGACTCGTACCCCGATTGTACAGCTGCCACTATTTACTAAGGAAAACAAAGTTGTACGGTATTTTCTGTCACACAATGGGAGTGTTCTCGCAAAATTTCAAAAGTCCCGGTGCAGGACTGAATATTCTGCAGGACAACCTCTTGGCCTGCTCTGCGACGCGTGCACGCTAAGCCGTTGCAGCGACTCGTACCCCGGTTGTACAGGTGCCATTCTTTACTACAGGATATATGTGGGTTTAAAGTAATAAACAGCTTTAAGAATAAAGAGCCGGAGTAGTCAAAATAAAGATCAAGATAAATTACTTGATGCCTGAGCAATCAGACGAGCATCTGCGGACAACCGCTGTCGCTTGGTGGGACGCTTCTCCGGGCTGTTCTGGATCAGTGATGCACCCAAAGGCTCCAAAGACTCTTTTTTGAGAGCGCCCCATGGCCCATTTTCACGTCCATGTGAAACAGTCTTACGCGTCTTTCCATTGCCTGCTCTGCCCACCCTACCATGATGGCGACCCTCTGCTATGCGTTGGAGGCCAGCGACCTGACGTTCTCTGTACGACTCCGGGATCATGGGATCATACTTGCATAAAGAGATGCTGCGCTCATGTACTTCAGCCTTTCTGGACAGGCTTTCAGAAGTCAGAACAAAATCACTCACAGCGGGTTTTCATGTCCGGCTCGTTGGCGATAGATTATGCGGCCTAAGCCACAGTACTCGAGAGGGCCTACAGCAGCTTTTCGAGTCTTCTCAATGATGTAACTAAGCAAGGATGTCTTGCGTTCCGCCTCCGCAGCAAGTTGGATGTCTCTCACGGAAGTGGAGATACGAGTTGTCCTGAAATAAGGTAGGCTGGGTCAGCGAAGCAAGCCTGGAATGAAATGACTGGGACTCACTTCAGCTCTTGGACTGGCGGAATGATGTTCTCTGGGAACATGCCATACACAGTCCATATTGCTTTCTGACCATTGAAAAGTCGAGGAGATAGTATACGTGCTTTGGGGTTCTCTGAGAACAGGGATGGATATCGGTCAAGATTGAGGTGAGAGCTGTTCGTGTGAAGTTCTAAAGAGCGTGAAATGAGACATTGTTGGGACAGAAAGGATGTGTATTCACCGAGATTCCGGTACATCAAGGTCAGTGGGTTGAGAGGCGCTCCGGGTACAGAGGGAGCGCGATTGAATCTCTCGACCCAGTGAGATTCTCCAAATATAAGTGGGCCAAACTCCACTGGACAGGTGTCCAAAAAGGCGGGCCGGAGAAAGTCGGGCTCAAACACGTCAAAAAGTCCGACATCTGGGCCCCGAATGATGTTGTGCTCGTCCAAAGACAGCTGCATCAAGCAGTCCTGACAGACAAATAAGACAATCCATCCTTGGGAAATGCAGTTCCACATACCTCATAGTCATGGTGGGCATCCCACATGCGCTGCGAGACGAAGACACTTGCTTTTCCAAATACATGGACATAGCTGATGAAGCGCTGCCGCGCGGCTACACTCGCAGTCAACACAAACTCATGATAGTTTGGCCTGAGGAGCTCGTCTCTAAAGTGTGGTGAGTGATGGGCGGTCTCGGAGAGACGATAAAATAACAAGACCTACTCCATTTTGGTATGTGCCTCTTGGGCAAAGACCCAGTACGCTGCGCACAGCCGGTAAACCCGGTTCGGATGATTGAACAGTTCGGCCTCCGTCAAGAAGGGAGAAAGACCTAGACACCAGAGGTGTTTATATGTCAGGAAGAGTAGAAACAGGGATCGCTCACCAGCCAGAAAGAAAACCTCGCAGACAGTGTAGACCCCCATACCTCCAAAGATCTCGTGAGCAATTGTGCGAATAACCTGGATCGCCAGGCTGTCCCGATTGCTCTTTGTCCGGAGGATGCGTGTTTCAATCCAGTCTGCAACACAGGCCATGAACTTGAGAGGCTCCGTGTAGATGTCGCTATGCTGGATCGGAAGCTCAGCGCGTGTCGAAGCCCAATGAGGCTGCTCCGAGGCGGCTCGTCAGGTCAGAGAACAGGAGAAGAGTTTGCAAGGGAGCGAACCGTAAAGAGGATGTCAATGGTGACAAAAGCTAGGACATAGCTACCAAAGTCGAAGGCAGCCGCGACCTTGAAGCCTCGATCCTACTAGCCAGTTTAGAACTCGACATGGAATAATGTGATGGCGTGCCAGAGTCACGGCGCACCGTTGAGTTTACAGCACATATCGAGTCATCCCACTGGGCCCGGGTATACACCTGTGCGGTGACATGCGTATGCAGCTGGACCTAAGGATAGTACACAGGCATGACAAATTCCGACGGTTAGAACATGTCAACAAAACAGGCGGCTAGATTTCAACGCACCTGCAACCAGAGCAATTTGAAGTCTAAGATCAACGTGCGAGGATCGAAATAGACCCCGTTAAGAACAAGGTCAGAGAGCGGGCGGCGTGGTTCAGAGGACGGCGGTTCCGAGGCAGGTGGTTCAGATACAGGTGGTTTAGTTTCAGCAGCTTTGGGCTCCGGCCAAGTTGGTGGATAGACCATCTGCTGTGCACCATTAGTGCCGCGCATGATCTGGGAGTCGGGTTCAAGCTTGTAAACAAATCCTTTACGCCCTCTTGCTGGTGTGTTCTTCTTCTCCTGTTCTGCTTTTGTAGCGTCTGCCCAGATTGCTTGAAGTGTAAGTGCGGGGCCGCTCTGAACCTCGTTGGACCGGAGCCAGCGGCGCACAGTAAAGAAGCTTGCCAGGACTTCGCGATATTCCGGCATAGAAGGCGTAAATATGGAAAGAATGTGAGGAAGGTGTATAAATATAGAGCAAGAGGCGTCCGATGGGATAGCAAGACGTCCAGAGTCAGCGTGGGATTAATCAACGCGACGCGACGCGGCGCGTCGGTCATGTGAAAGCCTCCTCTGCACGCCGCGGCAGCACTGTATCGTGCGGCAGATCACACCGATTCACATCTCCAGTGCCCATTTTGCTTATGGCTACAGCTTGCAAGAGATCCGCCGCACAACTACGTGTCCACAAGCCCCGAGTCCAAGTCCGAGGAGTCCTAGCAGGCTAGTACTGCGTGGCAGAGATAGCATGAAGTCTAGGGAATGTGAGGTAATGGCATCACCGGTGAGCTCTTGTTCAATTTGTATTCCAAAATACTCCCTAGAAACGTAGACAACATCCCGATCCCGTGAGTGGTCTGGCCAGAACCCGTGGGCCATGGCTGCGCTGTGCCTTCAGTGTGCACTGGGAGAGATAATATGATATCTCGGGAACAAGGAGTCCTGGCAACTTCGGTGAGCTTTCATTTGATTCGCATTTTGAAACGCTCTCCGGCGATGTATAGAACACCGCGGCCTGTTTGGCAATATTCTCGGAACGTCCTTGCCTGTCAGCATCCTCCTGTGTGGAAGAGATTCTCCTATATCTCGGGAACGAGATATCGTGCCGCCTTCGGTGAGCCACGGTTTTATTTGCCTTTCAAAATGCTCTCCGGAAATGTATAATACGCCACATTTAGCTGGGTAGATGTCCCAAAACTCGCCACCCTGCCTCCTATTGTGTGGAAAGAGTGCCGGATATTTCGAGAACGAGAGGTCGTGGGATCTTCGGTGAGCCCACATTTGATTTGCGCTCTAAAAAGCTCTCTGGAGATGTACTGAACGTCGCGGCTCGTTGGGTGATAGTCCCGCAACGTACTCCCCAGTCAGCCTCATGCTGTGCGGAAGAGACTTTCCCATATCTCGGGAACGAGAAATCGTGGCATCTTCGGTGAGCCACCATTCGATTCGTATTTTAAGACGCTCTCTGGAGATGTATAGAACACCGCTTTCCGTTGAATAGATGTCCTCAAACCCGCCACCCTGCCTCCTCCTGTGTGGCAGAGATTGCCCTATATCTCGGGAACGCGAGATCGTGGCACCTTCGGTGAGCCACCATTCGATTCGTATTTTAAAACGCTCTCTTTGAATGTATAGAACACCGCGTTCCGTTGTCTAGATGTCCCCAAATCTGCCGCCCTGCCTCCTGCTGTGTGGAAAGAAGGCCGAATATCTCAAGGACGAGAGGTCCTGGCACCATCGGTGAGCCCTCATTCAATTCGCGTTTTGAAACACTCTCTGTAGATGTACTGAACGTCGCGGCTCGTTGGGTGATAGTCCCGCAACGTACTCCCCAGTCAGCCTCCTGCTGTGCAGAAGAGACTTTCCCATATCTCGGGAACGCGAGATCGTGGCACCTTCGGTGAGCCACCATTCGATTCGTATTTTAAAACGCTCTCTTTGAATGTATAGAACACCGCGTTCCGTTGTCTAGATGTCCCCAAATCTGCCGCCCTGCCTCCTGCTTTGTGGAGAGCCTGCCGGATATCTCGGGGACGAGAGGTCGTGGCACTTTTGGTGAGCCCTCATTCGATTTGCGTTTTAAAACACTCTCTGGCGATGTATGGAACGTCGGACATGGATAGCTGGTTGTTCCAGAACTCGCCACCCTGCGTGGTGCTGTGGGAGGAAAGTGCGCAAATTTTTCGGAACGACGGATTGTGGCACGTCCGGTGAGCCACCATTCAAATTGCATTTTGAACTGCTCTCCGGAGATGTATAGAACACCGCGGCCTGTTGGGTAGATGTCCCAAAACCCGCCACCCTGCCTCCTCCTGTGTGGCAGAGATTGCCCTATATCTCGGGAACGCGAGATCGTGGCACCTTCGGTGAGCCACCATTTGATTCGTATTTCAAAACGCTCTCTTTGAATGTATAGAACACCGCGTTCCGTTGTCTAGATGTCCCCAAATCCGCCGCCCTGCCTCCTGCTGTGTGGAAAGAAGGCCGAATATCTCAAGGACGAGAGGTCCTGGCACCATCGGTGAGCCCTCATTCAATTCGCGTTTTGAAACACTCTCTGTAGATGTACTGAACGTCGCGGCTCGTTGGGTGATAGTCCCGCAACGTACTCCCCGGTCAGCTTCCTCATGTGTGGAAGAGATGGCCGGATATCTCGGTAATGAGAGATCGTGGCATCTCCGGTGAGCTACCATTTGATTCGCGTTTTAAAACTCTCCTTGTATATGTATAGCGCACCGCATCCTGTTGGGTAGATGTCCCAAAACCCGCCACCCTGCCTCCTCCTGTGTGGCAGAGATTGCCTTATATCTCGGGAACGATAAATCGCGGCACCTTCGGTGAGCTCCCGTTTTATTTGTGTTCTCAAATCCTCTTTGGTGATGTATAGAACGTATCGTGCTGATGGGTGGTTGTTCTGTAGCTCGCCACTCTTCATCCTACTGTGTGCAAGATATAGCTATACTCGGGAACAAGTCCCTTGGATCCGCTCGCCGGCATGGACAGCGTCAGTTCCTCTCCCAGCTTCAGAGAGGCTCTCATGGCATGACATCGGGCAATGAGGACATGTGCTGCCTGCGTCTGCAGATGCCACTGTTGAAGCAGCCAGCTCCCCGCACCTGTGCCTGCGGCCCTCGGACGACAGAACGGGAGTGCGTATTCAATCCTCTGAAGTGGGTTGGACACTTACGTATGCATTTCCGGTACCATATGTGTGCCCGTGCACAGAATCGAGCTCCAACGAGGCTGTCTGCATGAACAGCGCGCCTCACTCGCAGCATTGCTATCCAACTGGGTCGGCATTCACGAGTCATGGAGTGCGAACAGCAACAGTCACCTTCACAGTTGGCAATTTACGTTGAATCCAGAGAAAACACCGCAACATGCTGAAAGACCTGTAGCATTGCTGAACATCCATGGGCTGTTCTCTGGGTGGCGAGAATATAGGGAGCGTCTGAGATCCTGAGTCTGACTTGGAGGGATCGGTAGATTCACTATTATTTCGCGTACGACGCATTGTTCAAGGAAATAAAATAGGTATGTCAGATGGGTGAGATGGAGGGTGGTCAAGGAGTGATAGTAGAGGAAGGGCAGATATAATGGGAGCGCCAAAGAGGATCCCGGGCAATGAGAAGGTGAAACTGTATCGAAAATGCGAAGGATTACTTTATAACACAAAGACAACTCTGGAGAGCGATTAGTAGGTTGATGTCAAATTATCAGAAAGCGAGTGACTTCACAGGGTATATAGAGTGCTGATATGATGATCAGGAATGATGGTGATGGTAGTAAGACCCGGAATGACTTCATCATCCACTTCGAAGTCTAGATTGGAATAAAACCCGACACAAAACACGGCCTCCGCAGTTGGCGCAAAGGGTATCACCGGTGAACGCATAGCAGACCGGGACTACAGAACATTGTCTGTGGCGATCACATCTGGAAGACATATCAGCGGTGCACATAGGTAGAAGAGAGGAACAGCGGCATACATCCATTGCTCTGGAAGTGCGACAGGCGCTCATAGAATGCCTCTTGCTCGAGTTGTAGAACATCGTACTCCAGGTTGGTCAACTCGCCAGCAACAAAATCTAACGAGTCAGAATCCAGAAAGTCGTCAACCAACATGATGCCGATGATTTGAACTGTGATTTTGTTATGCGAGTTGAGAGTATTGTAAGCTTGCGCATCACGGCCTGGAGAATACACACGCCAAACTTTCTGAGCGATTAAGAACTTGGTCCTGTAGTTTTTGAACGTGCTTGACGCAACAGAGGACCAGGATACGAGATCGTTCAGCGTGATCCGACCACTTAGTCCCGAGATTGGCACCCCAGTTGAAGACGTAATGCGCGTCTCCAGAGACAGGCCAAAATGTGTAGCGGTACGCTGCAGAACGCGCACTGTGCGCATCGCAGTGTACGCACTGGACATGCCAGACAGCCGGTTTCCGCGGAGGCGATTCATCTCTACCAGAAAGTCCGGGAGGTTCTGCTCCAGATACTCGATAAGATTTGCAGCCCAGCGAACGTGAGGGCCCGGGGTGGTCACGGTGCTGGAGGGTTCAGCAGCATGACTTGGAACTGGTGCGTTGACAGGTGTGAAAGCCTGGGTGGTGGCCGCGCTGGTAGATGGGTCTGTAGAGGCAATGGTAACAGGAACCGCAGTGGCAGTGGCTGTCACCGTCGTAGCAAGTGTGATCATGGCTGATGGTTCGGCAAAATTAAATGTATCCTGTGGTAGTCTGCTTAGCATGTTAGTCAAAAACAGGTGCAGAAGCGACAAACCTCATGATACATATAGAGAACATAAACCTTTGTCTCCGGGGTCGAAAATGCCCTGGCCTGTAGCACCGTGTTGCGCTCGTCAGAGTCTCGGGCTTCCGATATCTCCAGTCCAGCGGACCCTTCCATGCCATCTGTACCACCTTGATGGGCATACTGCATGATCAAGCCAAAGACGTCTCGTAGTGCGGCATGCTCTTCAAATCCAGAGCTCCAATGCGAACATGTTGCCCATGGCACGGTCTGCACATCATATGGAACAAGAGATGACGCAATATAAACACCATTGCGGTTACACATTGACGTGATCGCGCGACCAGAACGAGTATCAGATATCGCCAAAAGAATATGGGCCAGCGTCGGAGGATTTGGAAGTGGAGCCGATTCGACATATGCACGAGCGTTTGGACCTAGTAAGTTCGCAGCAAGGCCAATGAAAATGAGTGCAGGTGAAAGTGCTGATGGCTGTGATTGCGTCAGGAAAGCTCCCAAAAGTGGGAGCCTAACCGCGAGGCTCGGGAGATCATGTCGCAGGGTAGAGGATACAGAATGGGTATCTAGCGATGGCGCCATAAGAGCCTGACCCGAGGAGCTCGCGGGTTGCGCCATGTTGAGTACAATGTCCGGAATGAGGGCAGGCACCGCCAGTTCATCTTCTACTACCATTGGTGACAAGGGATTTGAACCATGTAGCGGCTCGGGGGATGCAGCAGTAGCATGACCTGCAGTACCATCCTGTCCGGCCTGGGGAGTACCATCCTGTTTGGCTTGGATAGACGTGGCCTGGATAGAAGATTGAAGGCCAGGAGAGGGAGCTTGGTCGTCCAGAGTCGGAGGGGGGAATGACAATCCTGAACCCACGATGAGCGACTCCAGAAGGTTGTGCGCATATGCTGTATCAAGCGTCTGAAGTATATCCTCATCCTGGGCCAGTGGTGATCCAAGTTGAAGCGCAATGTTAGGCACAGACCCTGCAAGGTGGGCACAAAACCGTCATCAAACATCGTCTTGAAGGAGATTCATTTTGACACGTACCGAGCGTCGATTGTCCAACGAACTGAACTTCGTCATCTTCTATTTGACCAGAGCCCTGGTGGGGTGCTTGGCCTGCTGTCATTGCAATAACATGCCATGATCAGAAATGCTAGAAACAATTGAACATGAATCGGAAGCATACTGGGGTTCAAGACAGGATTCCAGGCGGGCCAGGACATGTCTATGACATCGGATTATCAGGATTAGGAAGTATTTCGAGGTAAACCATGTATACGCACCACAAAAAGAAAATGAGAATGACAAGTTGAACTTGTGCACAGAGAGTGCTTCTGTCCGTCACGGCGAGGATATGGTTCTGACGAATATTGGAGGAAAATGAAAGGAGGGCAGCTGGAATGAATATGGACGAGTAGATGAGTGTAGAGTATTGGATAATTAAAGAAGACAAGATGTGTGAAGAGTGTGGTGGAGTATAATGTGAGAGAGGAGAGTGACGGAAAAGAAGGGAAGAATTTTCAACTAAAGCGTGCAAGCAATTCGGCGGTCCGTGACTATTGGTCCGTGCCAGGCCAGGGGCAAATAGATCTAGGCAGCAGGCAAATGGACATGATTATCTTGTAGATGAAGCTAGGTCTAATCTTCACCTACCAGAGCAAGGAAGCATCACATCGTGGTTTGATGGAAATACCCTGGCAGAAACCGGAACGACTCCCATAGGGAAAGTCACATACTGAAGTGGATGGTTTGAGAATTCTCACCTTCTGCTGAAGCAGCTAGTATTGCAGCGCACATGGATAGCAGGTCTCGTAGCAGCGGCTGAGCTTGACTTGAAGCCGGAGTCAGATTAGACCGACATAATGATCTTGGATTGGATCATCTGTTCAAGACATTCCCGAACTTCAGTAACATCACTGTTCGCATACCAGTCTGTAGAGTCCAGAGAGCACCTACAAATCAAGAACATAGTAGTTCTAGCTTGTCATGGTCATGGTGATCAAATGGGTTGCACATCGTCGTCTTGCATGTATCTACAGATAAGATAACACGATAAGATAACACGGCACCAATCTAAGCACGTAGCCCGAAGTAAATTCATGGCATAGCAAGGTCAAATCTTGACCGGGACATACAGAAGTTTGGGACAGCCTATCTATTATGTGAACGGATGTTCTGTACTACTGCAATTTTCTTAGTAAATAGTAGCAGGCTCAAAATACCAGTGCGAGTGAGGCGTGCATGAGGCGGGCTTGCAGCACCCGGTCACTCACACAGACATTGTGCTCTAGCTTGCTCAAATCTTGACCGGGACTTACAGAAATTGGGGAAGGTCCATATAGGATGTAAATGAATGTTTCTTACTACTGCGATTTCCTTAGTAAATAGTGGCAGGCTCAGAATACCTGCATGAGTGAGGGGCGCGCTAGGGCCCGCCACGAGTGCCACTCACTCGTGAGTACCCGTGGGTATTTGCGTGGGAAAGCCTGTGAAAGACTCGGCTCACGAGTCAGTGACTCGTTTCCCACGGTTCATGCACAACTCCGAGTCAGTGGTGCTGGACACTGCAGGCTACCCACGAGTGACTCGTGGGAGACTCGTGACTCAGGCACAAATTAGGTAGACACATGGACAAAAAATTCAAGACCCAGAATCAGTTGAAATCATGTGAATTGAGTGAAAACTGAAGTAGAAAAACACAAAATATTTTCGGAACCCCGACGAGAAATCAGTGGAAATTCATGGAAATATTCACAGCCACCACTGCGAGATGCCTGCACTGGTCTGGGAACCCCGAGGCTGTTGTCAGGCAACAGTTTGTCATCATAGAGTGGCTATGAATATATTCATGAATTTCCGCTGATTTCTCGTCGGGGTTCCGAAAGTATTTTGTGTTTTCCCACTTCAGTTTTCACTCAATTCACATGATTTCAACTGATACTGGGTCTTAAAATTTTCGTCCATGTGTCCATGTATTTGAAATTTCCATATTTGTATATTCACACGCTACTATGTTGCTGACCCGTGGGTAATTCGTGAGAAGTGGTGACTCGGACTCGCGAGTCAGGGACTCGTTTCCCATGGTTCATTTGCAAATCCGAGTCAGTGGCCCTAACCCCACAGGTACCTGTGACACAAGTCCGAGTCAGCTCACGAGTTAGCTCGTGACGAGCCCTAGGGCGCGCAACGTGCGTGAGGCGCGCTTGCAGCACCTGGTCACTCACACAGACATTGTGCTCCAGCTTGCTCAAATCTTAGCCGGGACTTACGAAAATTGGGGACAGTCTATCTAGGGTGCAAATGAGTGTTTTGTACTACTGCGATTTTCTTAGTAAATAGTGGCAGGTTCAGAATACCTGCGCAAGTGAGGTGCGCGCAGCGCGCACTTGTAGCACCCGGTCACTTGCACAGTCATTGTGCTCCAGATTACTCAAATCTTAACCGGGACATACAAAAATTTAGGACAGTCTACCTATCAGGAGACTAAATGTTTTGTACTACTGCGATTTCCTTAGTAAATAGTGGCAGGCTTGAAATACCGGTGCGACTGGGAGTGAGAGGTGCGCTCGTGGCACCCGGTCACTGGCACAGGCATTGTGCTCTAGCTTGCTCAAATCTTGGCCAGGACGTAAGGAAACTCGGGACAGTATATCTAGGATATAGAACAACATTCTTTACCACTGCAAATTTTTAGTGAATAGTGGCAACCTGGGAATCCAAGTGTGCGTGCGGTTTCCGGCTACGAGTCCAAGTCTGAGCCTGAAAATCGGTGTCTATGGCTGCACAAAAACTGCACATTTTTTAGATATTCAACTTGGGTATTACTAGCTTGAATGAAATTAAAGGGATGTGGTAGAAGTATGGGTAGTTGGGGAGAAAGAAATTATGATATTCAAATTCTGGTATAGTCGGCTCTCGCGAAGACGATTTGCCTGTGAAGCCAACAGTCAAACAGAGTAGCAGGCTCAGAGGAGCTAAAGTCGCGACGCTCAAGCAGAGCACGTTTCAGCCAGGTATTCAAGGGAATATCGCAGGAGGATGTGCAGGTATGTATGTAAATGGTGGGCTCCGCGTCCGGATCCATCTATTTGTTAACGAACGTCAGACCCTGTGCTGATCTCATCTGGAAGAGTAGTAGAACGTACATTATTGCCGGAGACTGTGTTCATGTGAACAAATCGGAACTAGATGTTGGTATTCATGAGACTACATTCTGTCAAGTTGATGTAGCGGGAACGTACCTTCAAGTTCCAGTCCTCACCTACCGGAGCTAGGTCAGAGTCGGTTAACGCAATCAATAAAAGCCTTGCTCTCAAAGACAGGGCCAGGGCCAGATCCCCAGACTCCTGGCCATCGTAGAGGGAAGGGTGTGTCTGTCGAAGAAGGACATGATCAGGATGACCAGAACCCTTCAGATAACGGATCAGAGAGTATTGAAACAGCTCCTCGAATTGAGCATTTGTCTCGCTCCCAGAAACATCATCAGAAGAGAAAGCGAGATGGGTCACGAGTGAACTGGCGTTCTGTACGGTCCGATTATACAGAGTATAAATGAGGGTCTCGGGATCAAGCTGTACATGGTTTCGGGAAGAGAACAGCTGGAGGCAATTATCAGATTCGATTATATGAGAGTAAGTTGGTTAAAATACCTTGACTACTGAGTCGGACCCTGGGTTGGCCGAAAATAAGATATCGAAGCCTTGAGCAAATGCCTCGAAATCAGGATGATTCCAGACATAGGACTTCCCCAAAAGCACGGACGCAACAACGCCTCTGAACAGTGCTTGACGTTCGTCCGCCGCAACGATCCCTCGTGCCAAGGATGGCTAATGAGAGAATAGTCAGAATGTGAATTCGAGAGCCAGATATCAGATCTCACCTGAATGCTGCAATAATTGATGAGTAGAAGACATACCGGGTCAGAGAAACCCTCCGGAATCTGTCCTTGTGGGCCAAGCAAAAACCAAGGATGGAGCACGTCTGCCGCTTCCGGATCAAGGCCCCGAATCCAGGTCTCGTCTGGCTCCAGTCTGCCCTTGCCAACAAGAACAGCCAATATGAGAAACGGAGAGATGGGAACGGGAGGAAGCCCCAGATGGATTATATGCAAAGCAGCAATCGTCCCACAGGCTCGGAAATAAGATACGCGTGTGCTGATGGGCTCTTGGAGGTCAGGGAAAAGGAGAGACTGGTAAGGACCGCGCGACTGCCAATAGTCTGTCTGCGACGTGAAGGTTTGAACAAGGTAACGATATGTGGTTCGTTCCGGTCCTCGACCTAGTGCTCTCCCTCTAGAGTCACACCTACGTCAACCCAGGGCTCGGAGAGCGACAGATAGCAGAAACTCACATGCGATATGTACGCTCTCGGGGATTCAGAAACGCCCTTAGCT
The DNA here is from genome assembly GCA_022160305.1 of Artomyces pyxidatus. Lineage (NCBI taxonomy): Eukaryota > Fungi > Basidiomycota > Agaricomycetes > Russulales > Auriscalpiaceae > Artomyces > Artomyces pyxidatus. Next base: position 141,468 of record MU277224.1, on the reverse strand, counting down.
CGCACAACATGTACGTGACACCTTGATGGGTCGCTTCAAAATGACCATGGCAGCCCGAGTGTTGCCAGACTAGGTGCCGAAACATGGTATCCGCAACGGACTCAACATCGGGACCTCTGTAAGACACATAGCCATTTATTTCGGTTTGTTCTGGCCCTGCAAAGTGGCGAAGTTCGCGTTCCACCATGCGCAGCCACCGGTCAACCATGCCTGGCTGTTCCGCACTAACGGCACGACTACGCTCCCCAGGAGGTGCAACGGTGTCCGCCAACATTGGTGCAACGTCAAGCGGCACACCTGTGAATACCACGACGTCTGAGTTGCCGGGAGGAACCATGATGGGTGTCAGGACGGCTGTTGGAGGATTTACCACCCCTACAGAAGGACGCGTCGGAGGAGCATTAACGGGCGCTGGTGCTCCCGAAGCTGAAGTAGATGTTGTTGTTGTTGAGTCGGGCTGCAAATATTGACCATGTTAGGCAAGGCGACCAGAGATGCTAATAGTTGTACGCACAGTCGGAGCCAATGACTCGTCAAGCGCAGCATCGACACGCATAGGTGTGACTGTTCGGACTTGATCAGATGTTGGGGCCTGCAATGGAATATTGAACGACGTAGATATACAAGATGAAGGACGAGGTACTTACTGCTTCGCTGTCCTGATCCAAGCGCCGCCGATGATGACTTCGCTCTGACTCTCCTTCCTGCAAAGAATGATGGTATATGAGTTTAATCTTGACCTATATACATCGAAGTACTAACCATGACACTGGAATTTGACCGAGGCCGTACTACAGCAGTTCCTAAGGGCCACGAGTCGCTCTGGCCAACGTTTCCGGCTTCAGGCACTGGCGAAGCCATCAATGTCTCCTTATCAAGCGCAAAGTGAGTCAGATCAGTCTCGTCTTGAGAAGATTGAATAGACGCGTACAGGTACAGAGAACTCGGTGATATCAGAGACAGAGGACGCCAAAGGCAGTGGTGCTGTTGGACAGATGTCCGGAAAGCATTCCGGGGCCGCCATGACAGACTGTGGATGGCGATGCATGATCCGCAAAGCAAAGCAAGCATGGACTTGGTCGTGGTGAGAAAGGCGAACGTCAGGTTCAAGAAGGGAGCTTATAGGGCCCTGAAGATTCCCGTATCGTGGTACTGAGGCAAATGATGAGCGCGCTGCCTGAAAATGCAAAGAGCACTTCACTCACCTAGCACAAACAAAGGCTTACTTGCGTCGAGAGGGTTGGTGACCTTATTCACCCCGGAATACTTGATCAGGCTGCTGAGAGTGAAGGTCGTCGCAACAATCTTGTCTGCAGCTTGAAAGCGCTTCTGGGATCGGTGGTTCACGTTGCGGACCGCCAAAAACTGCCAGCTGAGCTTGTGGAAAGGACGGGGCGTCGGGAGCGGCTCGGACTCGGAGGTCGGAGGACCTGGAAGCACGAGATGATGTTGGGTACAATGCTCCGCAACAAGATTGTCAAGCTCCAGCCATACTTCACCCTCTTGCGAGAGACACGCTCGGAATACAAGCGAGTGAACACTCAATGTGTTTAGAAAATCTGTGAGATCCTCGGAGGCGAAGGTATAAGAGGGACTTTTGAGACCTGGTTGGTCTGCAGGCTTTTTGAGCTACAGAGAACACATCCGTTCCGGAGGTAAACGTAGGATACTCAGCAAGAGAGAGAGAAAACGCACGGAAAAAGGATAGATAGCGATCATGCAGTTGTCCTCGCGAGTAGGCTGCGCAAATTGCGAGCTTGACTGCAGTCATGAACATTGAGCCGGGAGGTTCTGAAGACACAACGGAGTCTTACGCACTCGTAGAGCCCTTCCGCCGCTACCCTGAGATGCCGCCCTCTGATAGCTAGCAACCCGGCGACTCTGCGTGTTGCCTCCAGGATCACGCAGCGCGGCCGTGAAAACAGAGATCGGAGGAGCGAGGGTTGATGAAGACGCGATTGAGGTACCGAGTGTAATGGCAGGTGCAGGGGATAGTGCAGGACGCCTAGAGCTAAAAGAAAATGGGCATGTGAAGGAGAGGTCAGTGCACAGTGCGTGTTAGCATGAGCGAATATGCGGCGCACCGAGCAGGTAGGTTTTCATGTTGATACCAGGGTGATGAGCATGTACAGAGAACTTCGCGTTGCCACTGCGACTCGTACTATGTACTCTCGTTGATGAGAACAGCGAGTCGAGTAGATCAAGAACGTGTCACGTACCGAGAAAAATCCCCCACAGTTTGTCGGCGCATGGCGACCTTTTTGCGACGCGTAATGCTCGTCAGTTTCATCCCCGATGTACTGAACAGCATGGGATTGCCACGGGTGTGAGCATCCGCATGGGTCGCTTGCGGTTGCAGGTAGCTAGAAGTAGGTACTAACAATGAGTTCTCGGTGTTTCAATAGCAAGTTGAGCAACATACCTGCTGGATAGACTGAGCAGCCTCGGAGGGATTGAAGAGGACAAAGCCCCCGCAATTACATCCAGAGAACATACACCGGTCTCGAGATGGAAGAGGTCTTGGGAGCGCTGACATTATGAACAAGTTGGGAGCGACTTGAGAGAACTTGAAAGCGATGATGAGGGGGCAAGGCGTAGCGCTGTTTTTGCGTCAGGGACCTGGAACATCTTTGTTTGTTTGTCCAGCGCCAGACAGACAAGTTGTGGGTGAGCGAGACAGAGCCAGACAGTGAGACACAGATGTACTACAAGACGCCAGGAGTCGGGAGGAGATAGACAGTCAGAGGTGCCTGGAGATTCAGACAGACAGATACAGATGCGGGGAGGATGGGAGGTCCGAGATACCTCGAGATCCTCGAGGACAGGTGCCAGAAGCGTAACTGTGTCTTCGGGCTTGGACAGAAATGCAGAATTGGACAAAAATGCCGCGCCTTTGAAAGTCAAAACAACGCTGCGAGCCTAATGCTCCTCGTAGATCTCGATAGACCATGACAGACAAGGATGCCCAAAGACCAAGTCGGACACTGGAAGTCCTTGGGAGGCCCCAGGACGACGCGGGCACTACAAAGGTATGTCAATAACTCGAGAGATCCCCGAGGATGGCCCAGGACCTGTCAAGCGGAACGGGGACGGGACAGGCAGAGATGCGCGAAGATCACGCTACTTACTTCAAGTTATGATGATATCTGGCTAGATGCGACGAGCGAGAGGGAGATCTGTGCAAATGCATTGAGATCCTGCGGTTATCGGCCAGACGTGTCGGGATCGGGACAGATACCCGAGGTACAGCCGGCATCCCACGGGCTCTCGACGTATCATGCTGCCTCTAGTCCGAGAGTTGAAATCGCAATTTATTTTTGTCCAATAAAGCCCTTCATACCCCCGCTGTGACGAAGCATAAGATACCAGACCTCACTGGCTGAGGCTCGGGATCCACTGATGATTCGAGAATACAGCCTTCGTCATTGCCGCATCATCTAGACGCGACCTGTCAGTCTGCATCGACTCCGACCATTGAAAAATTTGAACACACCAGGAGTATGTCTTGAGTATGTCCGTCGGCTACTCATCCGGGCTGCTCGACGGCCGTTTCGTAGGTCGAGTTCCTGTAAACACAACGTCAGAATCCAGTCGTCGCGAGTGGTCAGGGCGAACGCGACGTGCCTGTCACCAAACCCGAGGCCTTTCTGGCATCTCCAGATCTGACTACCAACCTAATGCACGAGCAAAAGGCGATGATGAGGAGCGGTGGCGTTTGTGAGCGCAGATGGCAGTGGATGATGGTGGGAAGAGAGGGGAGTGGGGAGGCGGCCAGGCGACGCGCACGTATATATATATGCGCGCGTGTTTGGCTTTCGTGTGCAGGACAAACACCGCCGGCGTCACGTGGCCGCGTCGACTTGGCCCGGGTCAGTAGACGGGCATGGGCCAGAGACGCGAGATATGGCATACGCTAGAGCGCTATCGTGCTGTGTCGTGCCCTAAGCAATATTCTGGAGCGGCGAAGACGTGATTCCATTTGACGCGCAGCCTGAGATGCATGATACGGGACCTGTCTCAATTCGAAAGAGACTTGTCTGGGTTCGTAGCTCTCCTGGCGTTCCAGGAGCAGCATTGTGCAGTAAGATGGGCAGGCAGTGCGTCAGCAAACGCGCGTACGACGCCGCCCGCCGCACCACGTCCTGGGCCCAATCCTCAGTGTCTGAGCGAATGCTCGAGAGAACGACGCGTGAGAACTACCCTCGTGTCGCCTCGTCGCGCAACAGGAAACTGAGGAACCGGGCCCGGGCCAAGACGTGCGGTACTTGTTTCAAGACCATGGTGAGGACGGAACGATTGCGGTGAGAGGGATGGTACATGGTGGGAGGACGCAGAAAGAGAGGACGTGCGTAGGCAATGCGTAGGGTTGTATATGCGTTCGGAGAGCGTGTTTGGCTCTCGTGTGCGGGACAAACAAAGGCGGCGGGGAGGGTGGGCGTCACGTGGTGGTGTCTAGGATCGTACGGAGCTGAGGTCTGCGCAAAGCTCACAAGAGCAAATAGGTGCCACGCTCTGGGAGACATACAGGAGGGTATCTAGTTCCATCCTACTCGAATATCGCCGGGGCCGCGTTCACCAAATTGCGAAGTGCGTGCCAGCAGAAAAGCCATGACAAAGAGGGGTGGCAAGGACAGAAGACAGAGATATTTCATACATTTGCGAAGGGTGCTTGATACCAAGCGCGCGCCCGTCCTAGGTCATGGTGCAGATAATTCCCCCAGCAGTGACGATGAAAAGCCCGCACGAGCTCGCGCCTGGGATGCCATCCTGGCCTCCGCAACTGAGTGCCCCAACATTCGAAAGGAAGGTACAAGAGAAGACAATTCTCGGGTGCCGTCTCCGTGCCAAAGTTGAAGCAAAAGAACGCAGGCCTAGAGCAGCGCACCACGGCCTACGAGATCCCGAGAAAGCGAGAGCGCAGAGTTTGCAAGAGATGTTTGCGGAACGAGGACTTTCCCCGTGTACTCATCAGAGAGGAGTGAGCTTATCGATTGGGCCGGGCGGGCGTGACAGGCGAAAGAGTGCGTCGAGAGGTAGACTGACCCGGAGATACGCGCGCATGACCAAGAGCAGTATGTTGTATCCGAGCGGCTGTACGAGTCGAGTCTACGCGTCGTATGCTCAGAAGAGGGAGATGAAACGTGAAGCCAAGATGTCGTGTACCGCGCTGATTGAAAAGTCCAGGTATACTTCTATAGGATGGAGTCAGAAACTTGGGCAAATTCGATGAGTTTCAGACTTAGCAAACGTATCCGGTGAGGTGCATACTCTCTAGCCTTTCCAGGGAAGACCGCGTGGATAACATGAGCACTTGCTCTGGAAAATGAAGATGGCCGACGACCGGTGGCACACGATGATGAGGTGCGATCGATGGGCAAAACTGGGCGGTGGGAGTCAAGTTGAATACTAGTTTTTTCGTCGTCGGTGGATCTGGTGAGGTATAAGAGTAAAAGTACGCGAGCGTCGTCGTTTGCGGTGCGCACAAGGAACATACCTGTAAAATGTAATGGCATACGAAGATGCCGGGAGCTGACATGCGCAGATGAGCGGACGAGTTGCAGTCCGACACGCAAGGTAGAGATGCTGGTCGATATTCATACTAAAAAGTCTGTACGGTGGCGGGGAAGGATTGGGCGAGAGGTCGGTGCACGTCAGGTGCACGGAAGAGAAGACGCGCATGCGGTGGCGGCTAGCGCGGCAGTTTCCGGCCGGCACCGCCCGGTGCGCCGGTCGGTCGCCACGCTGTCTTCGCCCATCGGGTCCGTCGCTCTCTGAGTCTCTCCTCGACAAGTATTGCACTCCGTCGTAAGCTGTGTTCATCTTTCCTCTCAAACCATCCGCCTGTATACAATGGCACACCTGAAGCGACCTTTTTGGTGTGTACGGACGTCTCTTTCGGAGTCTCTGCGTCTTATAGATCCTGTAATCATCTCACTAGTGCTGATCGGTGACCGATCTCTGCATGTTGGTTGCGCAGTGCGCTGTCCACCGCCGCTCTCCCATCCCGTTGCGCAGCCAACTAAGCCTTTGTCACATCCAGCGTCATCGGTGTACACTCGCCTTCCACATCCCTCGCGCCCTCGCACTGTCAACTCAATTCGTCCGCCGAGGCGTGTTCGGGCCAGGATACCACCCAAGAGTCAGATCCCATGCCCGATGCGCGCGCATCCCGTGTGCGGCTCCTTAGAATTGTCTGGTGTGTGGTTCCTCTGGCCCTGCACGTCTCGTGCGCTTGTCTTGATGTAGACTGGAGACCGATCCCCTATATCAACTGAGCAGTGCCGGAAAAGCATAGTCTTAGTGTGTGTTTGGATTTCTCTGCTTCTAGCTACAGTGGCATACGACAACCATTTCACTGATCCATGTATGGCTGCACACTCCTTGCCCTCTCTCCCCGTCACTCGACAAACCGAGCCTTGATCTCCTCCAGCACTATTTTTCTGGCTCTCTCCACGAAGCACTCTGAGCAGTCTTCTGCCCTTGCCCCGCGCGGTGTCCGCGGGCCAGATTCAGATGGACAGCCTGTTTCCATGGCTATCTTGTGCGCCTCCCGCGTGCTGCGTCATGGAATGTATGGTTGGAGTCTAACTCTGGCCTGGACCTTTCGTGCGCTCGGCGAGCGCATGGACCTCGGCGCACTGCATACGTACCGCTTCTGTCTAAACCTGTCTCTGCGCAGCATTATCGATTCTGTCCGTATGGAACTGGATCACTCTTGCTGAAACACAATGCACAAGATCATGAAACCGACACTGTCCTGCGCGCCTCGCCGTGTGCTTGGATATCAGGCTTCTAGGAATTCAATGATGCATTGACAAGGCCGCGAAATCAGTGTGCCGTATGTGCACTGTGTCTGCGATACGGCTGTGTGCAGCCCTTCATGACTGCATTACTTGCAGGTCTCACGGCGCGGTGACTGCACGGACTTCTTGCTACTTCGCAGCCTTTTTGGACGTGCCCAACGTTAACAAACTATTTTTAGGCTACATATGACGGTCTGCCTGTAGCAGAGGACCCCGGATTCACTTGTACATCACTCCATTCTCTTCAGATAGTATACGCCCACGCCTCCGAGATCATGTTGTACTGCACATCAAGCTGGTTGGGCGAATGTCAATACGGGCAGCGTACGCCTCCGCAGCATATCGGACAGACGCACCCTCGCAAACAGTACGCCATTTTCGCAGATCAACGCGCGGAGCATCCCACTGCCGTCGCCAACCACATCGTCCGGGAAGGGTATCTCCGTGGCGATGCACGGGAGCAGTGTGCGCAGTGGACCATAGTGTGGACCGAACAGCAGACCCGCGTAGTCCGTGTTCCCTTCAGAGCCGTATAGAACGTTCGCCGCCCCTCGCGCAATCGCACGTCCGACCCGGCGCGGGGAATAGTCCAGCACAGTCAACGTCGCCGCGGGATGATCGGCATCCCGGCGCCGCACGATGGCCCGCCGCGCGCCGCTGACGGTCCACACGTGTGTGCGAGGATCAACTGTGATGCGCGCACCGTGCGTGCCCCAGTCGTTCCAGGGCACAGAGATGGTGGGTTTGTCTGGCGAAGTTGGATGCGCCGCGATGTAGCGCACGAATGTGGACGCGAGGACGTCGATGGCGAAATTCCCGGACTGAGAGGTTTCGATTTTGATCGTGATCAGGCGGTCTGCAGGATCGGGGTAGAAGCAACCACGCGGTGCGGTCGTGGTTTCAAGGGGACGAGTGTACGTGTCAGCGTAGGTCACAATTTCCCGCATGAAGTCGGGCAGGGCGAACACATATGATGCCGGGGCGTATTTGGCAGTGACAAGCGACGTGACGTGTACGCAGGGTGAATGGTGGAGCTCGTACGTGCTGCTCTCAACAGAGAGAATGTGATGGTCGTCTAAAAAAATTGCGTGTTCAAAACTGATAGGCATTCCCTCGGCCTAGAGTGAGAAAACGGTCAATCATGGCGGAGACAGAAAGACCACTGGAGCTCACTTCCACTACACCACTCTTCCAATTTCGCAGATTGAGCTTGTCTGGCGATCCGATGACGCGTACTGCCTCCAGCAAGAAGTCGCCATGTAGATCATGAATAGCTGTGATTGGAGCTGCAGCGTCCGTGACGCTGAGCATGCCTGCCAGGGGATGAATTTCCCCAGTCGATAGCGACCGGATGTGTAATCTCGGTGGATGTCTACAGGCGCGCGCGCGCTTCAATAACGTAAATGAGGAAATGAAGATAATCACTACGCACTGGCTCCTGAGCTCCCCGAAGACAAGGACATCTTGGTCGGAGCTGATATTGAAGTCAGAAAGGGCCGAATGGGCTGGGAATCTAGGGATGACGCGATGCTCTTCGATCTCGCGCAGCGCTGACGGGAGCCGCTGCACATACGCCCTGGACACCATGCCGTCCAAGTCCGCAACATGCAGAAACAAGAGTGTGTCGCCTGAGACTACAAGCGGCAAACGGAACCCTGCGACGTGAGGAAGCGAGATGTGATTGGTCCAGAGGAGTCTCTCCCATGCGACCGCGTAGTGCCTCAGGCGGTCAAGGCGATCTGGAACGGGAACAGTGTGCGGACCCTGTGCGCCATCGAGCATCCCACAGGCGAAGAGCTCTATTGCATACTGTAGAGTTACTGAGTCCGTAATCAGATCCCGCAAGTGGCGGCATGTCTACTCAAAAGATGGGCTCAAAGAATGCAATGCGGATAGATTGATGCGACGTACGGCATTGCAGGCGAGCACGTCTCTCACTGGCAGATTCTCGAGGATCCCAAGTAGTAGTTCATTGGGAAGTGGAAGTAATGAAGTCACCGTTGCCATGCGCCCGTTTCGGAGATCTATGCTAGAGCGAAGAGGTGGTGGTGGTGGTTGCGAAGATGCAGTGTGAGTCGCCGCTTGATGAGCACCCTTGTCGATCTCCCACGTCGAAGCGCTAGGGAGCTGCGGGCCGATGGTGAGATCGCATCTGAGATGCAGGACTTTGCGCGGCTCGATTGCGCTCCCTTTCCGGCCTTCCGGCAGGCAAACATACATTGCGCATGCCAACATGCCGCGCACTTCCAGCAAAACACCCGCCATGCCAGCACGGGTGGCTTTTCCCTGCGAACAAAAAATTGACGAAATCAGACGGGCTAATAGATGGTATCGTGCATTAAAACCGCGGATGGTAAGTTGTCGAGATATAGGCTTGAAGAGCTGCGAGGAGTCACAGGGATGGCTGAGGGTGGAGGGAGTCATGACCGACACAAGATGAGATAGTGCTGGGATTGCAGGGCGGCAATTTTGACGAAAATACAATCGACGGAGTACGGACGTCGACAGATTATCCCCGACTATTGCTGGTTCACATCGTCGGGCGCTTGCAACTCCTCAACGGTCCCGACAGATCCAGCCATCGCCGCGACGTCGTCCGGTGACACAGGACACGATATCAGCCGCAGCCTGCGCAGCTCCGCGCGCCGCCTCAGCCACGCGACCAAAATGCCGCCCAACGCCGGCTCCCCCTCCCGCATATCCACACCCGCAAGCGCAATCGTCTCCAGCCCCGGCAATACATCCCCGCCTAGTGCCTCCACCGCACGGACGAACGCACCCGCAGCCTCTCCCGCGGCATGGACGTGCGCCAGCGCGCCGCACCGCGCGAACAGGTCCGCCCACTGCGCGGCAGTCCAGTGCGGGGACGCGACGGAGAGCGTGCGCACGGATGCGAGGGGAAGGGCCGCGCAGATACGCGAAGTGAGGTTGATCGCGGGGCGGAAGGTGACGTACATCCATTCGCCCGCCAGTCGGAGAACAGGGGTTCCAGTGCCACATGGGTCGTCTGTTCCTCCGCAGCTGCTCCACGCCAGGGCCTCCATGAACCAGGTGTCGTTCCGATGGTCTTCATACTTGAGGGAGAGCGTCTGTATCGGCGCAAAGGTGTGTACGTGGTTGGAGACGAGGGGGAGGGCAGCGTGCATCTGAGGCATGGTGCAGTGGAAGTCAGGGTTGACGGTGAGATCGAGTAAGGCGCTTGGAGGGATTTCGAGATGGTCGATGATGACGAGGAAGACGTACTTCCCGCAGTCGAGATGGAGGCGACTGAGGTGTGACAACTTGACAACGCGGTGGCTGGTCCAAGATTCGAAGTCGAGGTCAACAGAAGTAGAAGATTCTGAGATATGCAAAAATTGCAGTGTGGGACTCGACTGCAGGAGATCCAGGAGCCCGTCAAAAGTTTTCGATAGACGGTATTTTGCCGATCCATTGAACTTGATGTAGAGATTGACCAAGCCTGCTGTAGGAAAGTTGACCGGCTGTTCAAATACGAAGTCCGTGAGGGAGAGGGTGCGTAGCCGGGGGTAATGATCGGCAAAGAATTGACTTGGTGTATACTTGGACGGCCACGGGTATCGAAAGAAAAAGAGGTGAAGGCGATCGAGGATTGGGGCAGGCGCGTTCAGAGCCTGCAAAGCGAGTGTCAGTTCACCTGGATCGCCTGAGAGGTCCAGCGCTTCGATGTGGAAGAGGTGCGCTTTCAAGAGTTCAAGATCAGGATCGAAGAGAAAATTGTCTGACTCTGGTGCAATTTCTGTGTATGGCAACATCTTGTGAATTGTCACCGGGTGTGATTTGGCACGGGCTAGCATGTCAGGAACCCACGCAGGGCCTAAGGAGAAGTCGATGTGCTGCCAGAGAATAGGACTGCCATTTGCGACGTCTCTCCATCGGCGGCAGACGTGCGCCACGACATACCATCCCAATATGTGATAATCCCAGACTTGACGTATGGGATCGCTCTTCGATATCTGTGCAAAAATGTAAATTAGGAGCTCGGGAGGGAGTGTGGAGATGTGGGAATGATGGGCGATGCTCTTGTGAGAAGGGTCTACGCCGTTGGTTCGGCCATGTACGCGTCCGACTTGAGTGAGAACATTCGGCTGTTCTGGAGAAATACTCTGGATCTGTCGATGAATCGACTGGTTCGTCAGCACCACGTAGCACGCGCTGCGGAAAGCTCACCTGTTCTATCCCAGCGCGGTCGCCTTCACAGAGTTTGTGTATCATCCTACTTCACGGTGGAGAAGGCAATTCGACGACAAAGAGAGACCACCGCTTGCAAGCGGTTACAAATTGGCTGTTGACAGGATGGTTCGTGAATTGAAGAAGAAACGAACAATCTAGGCGAGAGCGAAGGATTCAGCCTGCCAGCTCGGAGGGAGGCTCGGCTTTGTTTGCGACTTGTTTGCGCGGGATGCGAACACGTGGCAGCGGTGCTCGTGCGCTCTCTCCTCAGACTCCTGCACACTCGCCGTGCCAGTGCGCCGTAAACTCACCCATCGTGCAATCGTCCAGACGTATCTCTACTCGACGTTGGATTGCTATGCTTTACCCCTGTCGCACTTGGCCTCCCCAGAATCGCCCCGTTTGCACGGACTCGCCAACCCTGTGTTTCACCTCATCGCGACTGACAAGGATGGAGAGACGCGTTGGCAGAGTCCAGGCAGACATCTCGGGACTCGGGAGAGCCGTAGGAGGACTCGATTTTGCTGTGGCGAAGAGAGCTGGTGCGTGTGCTACTTACTTCTCTCATTACTGTCATCGCTGACCGGCAGCCGCGCCAGCTCTCACTCCCTTAACTGCAACATGTTCCTCCCTCGTCCCGTCATCTACACAGGCAATCGCACCAACACCCAGCCTGTGATCTCACCTTCCTCGCCTCTCCCATACCCCCTGAAATACACGTAGATGGGAAGCGAATACTGAGGGCACGCTACCAGCCGTGATGCAGGCGCTGACTTTGGCCCACGATGGCGGAAGTGGAAATTCGTACGACAGACAGCGTGCGGCGCCGCGCCACCACCCCTGCCGTACGAATCAATCCGGTTGACGTTGCCGTGGGCCTCACAGCACCCTGCGGATCTCGACTGTAGGCAGTCTGGCTTTTCAAGGCCCCGGCGTTACCTCTAAGGCCTTTTGGTCTCTTCTATCAGCTGTGCGGCGCACGCACGATCGCTCTGCGTCTGTCCTTGTGGCCTCCATGACGCTCACATCCACTCGCCAGTAGACCTTACCTCTCGCATAATGGCCGCGCATGGGTATCCAAGGCGCTTCCTTTTGATGGGCCCCCGAGCATGTACCCGGCGCATCTCTTAGGGTGACGTCCGTTGCACGAGCTTCGTGCCCGTCAAGGTGGACGGGCGTCGCTCAGCCCGGAGCGCGCAAATACTTACCGCATGTACTCGGAATGGTTCCCTCCTACGCTTTCGTCTTGATAGTCAGAGTGACAGTCATCGCGCTGAAGATTTCAAGGTTGAGTCGAGTATTATGAGTCCCGATCTCATTTGAATAGCCGCGCAAGGAGGTATCCGGGTCCCAGAACAAGGTAACTAACATTTGATGCCCAAAGCCTTTCGAGTATTATGGCTATACCGCGGGCTGTATGGCAAACCACTTGGTGAACACCATATCCGGGTCATACTTCTTCTTGAGCTCGCGAAGTCGCACATGGTTGGAGCCGAAATACGCCTGCGTCTGCACCGCAGAGAGCTTCGTGTCTCCATCCATGCCGATCCTGGACGGGGCGTCGCTGTCTGCAAAGCCCAAGACGAACACATCAGCGGACATCATTTGAGACAGCACAACAGCACGGTATACACGCACTGTAGTTCGCGTATCCTACGTTTTCACCTCCCGCGTAGCCGGAAACAATGCCCGAAATAGCCTCGGCGACCTTCCGCACCTCCTGAAGACCTTCCGGCGTGTCATTTTCATACACTATGCTGAGCATGGTCGACAGCCCTTTGCTCCGCTGGAAGGCGGTTGCATCGTCGGAAACACTCCAGACCTTCCCGAGCGACCAGTTCTCGAAGACGAATGAGATGGCCATGTCCGGGTGTTCCTTCTGCTGCGCGTAGACGGCATCGCGCACGGCGAAAGCGATCTCGACGGAGGGCCGAGCCAGAGAGACGGACTTGAGATAGTAGTTGCGCCCGTGCGGGAGAGTCTCGTCCTAGGTGGGTAGAATCAGGGAGGTTTAGGAGACAAGTAGGATTATGACGTGTTATGAGTCAACTGACCTGAAGACCGTTCGAGCTTGAATATGACATCTCTTTGCATCTGTCAACAATGATCAATGGGCCTGGATAGACATGTCAATGACAAGCGAAGGGCTCCGAAATAATCCACGCACCGAGGCCAAAGAAACCCTCAAAATTCGATCGCCCTTCACTTTCCGTCCCGTCGAAGAACAATATCAATACAATGCACGGCTGTGGAAAAAAGTGAATCAATCAGCATCTCAAGCACTCTAGCCACAACCACCCACACACGCACCGTGCCTTCTGGGGTTCTCGTGATGACGAGGTGGTATGCCTCTTTCTCCGACATCCCCGCCTCCCATTTCTTCTCGATGACCCGTACGACACTTTCTAATGCATCCAGCTTGAGAAAGAGTAGGCCCGAAAACACATTCCCCGAATGCGGATACAGCCTGAACACAAATTCAGTCACGACACCGAAGTTCGAGCCGCCGCCACGGATCGCCCAGAAGAGATCAGCGTTCTCTTGCTCCGATGCGGTCACTGTTTCCCCAGACGCAAGAACAACTGTTGCCTTCTCCAAATTGTCAATGACAAGGCCGTACTGACCCGTGAGGAAGCCGTAGCCCCCGCCGAGCGTCAGTCTGCGACACGGTCAGCAATCAACAGAAATGTGAGAATGCGTGCACGTACCCGCCTACACCGGTCTACTCTCGCACCATTCCCGTTAGCACACGCAGATAAAACAGCCAAAGAGCCACCCACATGGCCGACCGTCCCGCCGGGCGTGACCAGCCCGTACTTCGCGCACTCGCCGTTGACGGTCCGCCACAGCGCGCCGCCGCCCACATACGCGAGCTTCGCGTCCGCGTCGACCCGCACGTCCGCCATGTAGCGCGACAGGTCGATGACGAGCCCGCCTTCGACCGACGACGAGCCGGCGGGGTTGTGGCCGCCGCCCTTCACCGTCATGCGCAGGTTCTGCGCCTTGGCGTAGAACAGCGCCGCGCGCACGTCGTCCGTGTCCTTCGCGAATGCGACGACCGCAGCGTTGCGCTGCGAGTTCTTCGCCCAGCGGATGAGCGCGTCGGCGTAGCCGGGGTGCGTGGGGGTGACGATGTCGCCGTGGAAGGTGTCCTCGAAGGTGGCGAAGTCGGACATGGGTTGTTGGGCTCCCTTGGTGACGCGAAAGCTTCTTTTGAAGGCGAGGACGCCGCAGGGATACGCAAGCATTCGGCGCAAAACAGGATGGTCGCTGGGGGTATACCATTCGTGTCCGTGTCGACAGAGCAGGGACACGCACTCGTCCGGCACTACCTCGTGTATGTGAATATATGTTGCAAACCACGCAATCAGATGGAGGGCTTACCTGGAGGAGCGGCACTGTGCCGGTTGGCGCTCTGTGATCGTCGAATGTCGGGAGGGAAGGATGTAGGTTCAACCGCCGTAGCGTAGAAGATGACAAGCGCCGTGAGAGGGCCGCTTTGGGCCATGGATCATATATCGTCCTTCAAAGATTGGCAATCTACAGATGTATCACGAGGCATCTAGTGCGGATGTATGAATCCCACTGAGAATGAGCACATATATGTGATTAGGTCGCCAAGACATGAGAGACTGACCAAGACGAGACAGACGACCGGGACTTCTCGAGCGAGGCACCTCTAGTCATTGTCACTGTGACTTGATTGGAATGGGCTCGAAAGACGGAGTGAGAGAATAATTCCGATGATAGAGGTATATGCGTGGCGCATGTGGAAGGAATAAATGCTGTCACGGTGGACCACCCGGTTGCCGCAAACCGTGCGATTCGCGCCGATACGATGAACCTGAACGCGATGTCACCCTTTGGTAGAGAGATTGAAAGCGCCACGTACGAATGCTCGCTTCAAGAGCTCGATTAGCACCCCTTTTTCACGTTGAAACGACAGCGACACAAAATATGTTGGGCAATGAGCTTCGAGCTCAGTATTCCTCAGACGGCCCCGCCTGGGACCAATCCCACTCTTAGCCCCCCCATCCGACGATGCACCATAGGTCGCGATGGACTACCGGACTGCATCATAACGTGCTCTGGATACATCCAGACCACTCATTCTGGAAGGGATCGACGACCATCGGGCAGAGATGCAACGTCAGTTCAGTCTGGGACTGCCGCAGATTCGACATATAAGCAGCTCACTAGACGAGCTCACCTCTTCCATCACCGTATCTCTATCCACATCTTCCCCACTTTAAAACATGTGCACCAACGCTACTTCTCACCGTGTTGCGAGGAAGCGCACAGCCGCGCAGAAACAGTCTTCGCCTTCGCCTGCGAAGGCGAGAGCTTCTCGCAAAAAAGGTACGCCCGGGCCACCATTCGTACCCCACATACCTCCTCACCCCACTCTTCAGTAGTGCGCCGCGCTATTCAGTCGACTGCCGGCCAGTCATTTTCTACCCCGCCTTCTTCCGTTCTCCGCGCGCCGGCCACGTGGACCACCGAGGGCCCCGCCAATCTCTTCCTGCTATGTGGCGAGTATGCAGTGACAGAGATCGGAAGAAAAACTTTCTATTTTGGCCGCGCCCCTCCGTCTCCCGGCAGACCGCGCGTGCTCTTCTGGCCCGAGGACGACATCGTCGAGGGTCCCGTCTTCTCTCCACGCGCCGGGACGGGCCCCCGACGCCTCAACGCGTTCGGCTACGAAGACTCGTGCACCGAGGAGCGAGCCGTCCCGCCAGGCGTGTTTGGGCGCCGTGCAAGGGCGCGCGATGCGTTCGCGGACCGCGCAAAGGCGTGGCGCGCGGCGCACCCCGAGCTTGCTGGACAAGCTGTGCCAGCGATCACCGCCCGAGCTGATCCCGCACACGCCACACAAGTCGAACCCTCGCCCGCTGCGCAGGTTGATCCTGCGCCCGACGTCGAGGTCGTCGTCGTCTGGCCGGACAACACCCCTTTGATCATCGTGACGGCGCCTGACGAGGCGCCGCCGACGATCCTCACAGGACCCGAGCTCCCAGAGGCGGAGCTAGCGAACGAGTCGCTCGTGGCGTTGCTCGGCCGTGAGGCCGCTGAAGCGGGGCTGCAGCGCGCGGTCATGCGCGATCGCAACGCGAGGCACGTCAAGCCACTGCCGCGACGAGCACGGGTGGACGCAATGGATGTTGACGCTCGCGTCGAAGAGGGGCCGCGGCTCAGGAAGCTGCTGCCGAGGGCGTGCAAGTCGCGCCCAGTCAAGCCGCTGCCGCGCAGGGCTGCGAAGAACGGGAACGGCGCGTGATTTGGTTCTGGTCTGGTCGGCGTCTCTGGTGTCGGTCTTGGCTTCTCGTGGCTTGTGCTCTCGTCTTCCTGGACTGGACTGGCTGGCTTTCTTCTTTGGATCTTGGACCCCCGTGGATCGGCTGTATCTTCCTTCTGGCGCTCTCTTGGACCTCTCTGGCTCTGGATGCGAATGCCTGAATGCCTGATATGATTGGTAAGAGAGTGCATCAAAACGAGTGAGCGTGCATCAAGAGTGTGCTTCAAGACGCGTGAGCGTGGATGAAGACGTGTGAGTGTGGTCCAATATGCGCCAGTGTGCTTCAAGTAGAGTGTGCGTGCCTCAAGGTCAGATGGTGTGCTTTAAGGTCAAAAATAGTGTGCTTCAAGGGCAAAATGTGCGTCAAGGCCAATAGTGTGCGTCAAAAGCAAAATTGCGTGAAGGCCAGATGGCGTGCGTCAAGTTCAAAATCGGCGTGTGCTTCAAGATCGCGTTATGAGCATTCAATCTGTCGAGAAGTTTTCACAATCAGGATAGGAGAGGGGTAGTTTTCAAGGCGGAGTTCCTTCAAGTACAAGCTCGTGTGTCCTCAAGCTGACCAATCCGACAGCGAAGACAGGCCGGGTCGGAGACGGCAAACGTGTGAAGTACATGAAAAGACAGTATGGAGATCCGGGTCGCAGGAACGCCGAGTAAGAGAGGTTTTCAAAGGGCCAAGGTAGTAATCAGGTCTATATAAAAAGAACCTGTCAACGCACTACAGACTTCCGTTGGTCTTTCACGAGTAGCCCTTGCGATGCTGAATGGATGCGTGCCGAGTAGATGAGAGTGGAGATAGACATACCGACGAAAGTCCAGACACCTCCCAGAAGGTCAGTATCTCTGCCATCACCCTCTCGTCCATCAGCTGAGAGTTGGTCATTTGAGAGGATGCCGCACAGACAATGTTTCGCCGGAAGACTCGCAAGAGGGTAGATGTGGCAACTCGATTGGGGACACGATGAGAGATAATGCTGAGACCCTCTGGATAGAGCGGATGAAAAGACCGGCAGCGACTCAGCGAGCTAGACGGTGGACCAGGAGAGAGAGACTCGGAGAGGCTGGCAGAGAGCGGGCCGTGACTCGCGTTGAGGTGGCAGTCACCGCGTGACTAGCAGTTGTCACGCTGATAGCCGTGCGCTGACTCCTGCCAAGTGCAAGTGCTGGCACTTTTTTTCTCTCCCTCGTACTCTCTCGACCTTCGAGCTGCCTTTCAGTACCTCTTCGCGGAAAATGACCTGAATTAGACATCAAATTCTCAAACTCTTCTGCGCCGAAATAGATAAACGGTCTATCGACGAACTTAGGTACAGGAAGTATTCGACCGTTCACCACACCTAGTACCGAGACGTAGCTCAAACGTAGCTTCTCTAGCTTTTCTTGTGCAACTCTCAACCGGCGACAGCCATATCCAGCCACCCATATCGACTGGTACTGGCTACGATGCTGTAGATGGCTTCCAGGCGGGCGTCGCGCGCATGAAATTGCGCGGACGGGCATAGATGGGCCGTTGGGCGTCTTATGAAGGTAGTGCGCAGACTTTAAATCAGACGAGAAAGGTCTGTAACCCGGGACAGCCGGATACGAATCGTGACCTGACACTGTTAACCAGAGACATCCGTTTCAGCAGTTGCATGCCGAGAGAACGCGCAACGTTCCATTCCGTCTTAACCACCCACTCTATGCCAGTGTGCACGCATTCCCATATCCCATCCCTTCTTTGTAGATGATGGGCGACAGACCTACTCTTTGGCACGGCCATTCAATCCTTCGCTATCCCATGATAGGACACATCCAATAACACATCCGGTGACGCTTTCACGTACGTGATCTTACCCTTGAAGCGAGGATAATTTGAGATAATTTAGTTACTTACATGCTTCCGAATGTGCTACACGCCGCATTTTATAGGTGCCCGTGCTCCTCTCTCCCCGGCTCTCTGCCAACATCGGTCGTCAGATATACTCGCGTGCGCTCACGAGATAGACTTTGTGACCCTGGAAGGAACGAGAGTTCGTCACTGCCAGGCGCTTTGGGCCTACTGTTCATCAAACTGGTTGCCGTCTTCTCTTCTGCTACTCCCTGGATCGAACTCGACCCTCCAGGTGCTCTGTGCTGGTTTCCAGGGACAGTGGCCACCTCTCTCTTCCGTTCACCCAGGGCTTGTTTCCTGCTGGATGAATATGTTCTAGCAACTCTGTGTTTCTCATCTTCGCACGCATCATACCCGTGATACCCGAGCTCTGGAATTTCACCATCACATGCTACTGGAGCGCGTCTCTATGTTCCTCCCGTTTTTTTGACAGCGAATCTGCACTTTATGTGACAGCGTTTATTCACGCAAGCCCCGAAAATGGAGACTCTACTCGTTTACGGGCGCTGCGGGAATGTGACACGAGGAGCCAATGTAAGGCGTTCGTCTCTCGGAATCTCTCTGCCGGCCGTTCTTTTCGTCATCGACTACCCTTGCACGGCGCATGGACGATGACGCCTGTTGCGATGAAAGCGGATAGCTTAAATTCCAAATGCCGGCGGCGCCTGCCATAGGACGCGTCTCCAGCGGCTACGGCCTTCTGAACAGTTGCCTCAGACTGCTGCCCTTCCTTACGTTTGAGCGCTACCCATCTGTGACGGTTTAGACTCGATGGTTGCCGCCGACATCGCTCCGACACTACAGACACCCCCAGCTACTTCTTAGCCTTATCAGAAGGACGCAGTGTGCAATACATTCAGGATTGGGACCGCTATCGTCCTCGCGTCCGGGCCTGCATTATTGCAGTCGCATTGCCGCTCGGGACCGGAGGCCCGTCGAGCCTAAGTTATGTACGAGGGAGGAGTCACACCGATCGAGTTGTAGGCAGATATCTGTGCAGGGGCTGTCATGTAAGTGGAGCGCTCCGGTTGTCTCACCATCAGTACGTTCTCAATAGATTCACGGCAGTCCAGCGTACCACCTCTTTGCCGTATCTCTGTCCTGGTTATATCAATTCTCAAGCATATCGGGTGTTCCGGTGACAGCGCCGGCGCCACCTGAGCTGCTCAGTCGTATAAATCGCCATTGTCTTCGGATGGACCGACAGGCGCCGTTCCTCACTTGCATCTGCACATCTACGCTTCTCAGAGGCAGTTATCCCCTCCTCAAGCTCGATGATGGCTGACTTGAATGCTTGGCTCAATGCGAAAATTCATTCGTGGACCACCGTACTCTCGATTTTTGGAGTAGGACTGATGGTTGCATGCACCTCCTCTGTCCTTTTCTTCCTCGTGAGTCACAGGATCCGGCAGATAGTGCTGTGGAAAATCCCTGGTCCACCCGCAGCGTCGTTCATCACAGGTGAGGAGAATCCTCTCCGATCGGCATTGATTCTCACTCACACCCTGTCAGGCAACTACTCGCAAATGTTCCACGCCGGCGCCAATGCTTTCCATGAACAGATCATACGCACTTACGGACGCGTAATCAGGACAAGTGGGTTCCTCGGGGTACGTTTTATCCTCTAGGTAGGTGGACAGAAGCTGAAGTTTGTACAGGACAGCCAACTCATCATATCCGACACGAAGGCCTTGATGACTATCTTGATGAAGGAGCACGACATTTTTGAGGAAGCTGATTGGTTCATAGAGTACGCTGTGGTAATATCGTTATCATGTCGTCGAGTCTGAGGATATCCCTTCATCAGGTGCAACCGTCATGCCTTTGGAATTGGCCTATTCGGGACTGAAGGTTCGTCATGACGTTCGCTGTCCCAGATATTCTGTAACAGAACTCTCACCGTCATTCAATCAGGCGAACGCCACCGCAAGCAACGCAAGCAGCTCAACCCCGTCTTCTCATATACCCAGATGCGCTCTCTCACTCCGCTCTTCGAAGGGATCGCACATCAAGTAGGTGAACCCGTGAACCACTACCCTTCTGACCTGACGGAGCGCCGTGCAGTTCTGTGATGTCATACACACCCAAGTTGTTGATAGCCCGCAGGAGGTCGAGATATACTCTTGGCTCAGCCGTACCGCCCTCGAGCTGATAGCGCAGGGAGGGCTGGGCTATACATTCAACAGCCTTGACCCCAATTCCCGGGACAATGAATTCGGCAAAGCGATAAAGGAATATATGTGTGTATTGACCTCTACCTATTTTGTTAGTCAGACGCGGCGCTCACGCCTACCCCCTGCAGGCCTACGCTGACGGGCCTTCTCGTGTGGCGGACCCTCTTCCCGCTAATCTCACATTGGCCGCCGTGCTTCCTCCGATCCGGGGCGAAACTCATTCCGCTTCCAAAGCTGCACAAATTGATCTACCTCTCGGACACCATGCGCCGATATTCGAAGGAGGTTTTTGACGAGAAGAAGGCGCTACTTGAACACGGAGACGATGTCTTCAGCCAACAGTTGAGTGAAGGGAAGGACATTATCAGTGTCCTCAGTGAGTCTTCTCCCGGTCTCGATCTTGGGCGCTGATCATGATGCGCACCACACAGTGAAGTGCAACGGCAACGCATCTGAGGAAGAGAGGCTCACGGACGAAGAGATCCTCAGCCAGATGACGTGCGTCTTTTTCGTCTTTTCTGAATGGCAGATACGAAGTTTTCATAGAACGCTTCTATTCGCCGCTACGGATACGACGTCCTCCGCGCTGTCGCGCATCCTGCTCTTGCTTTCGCAGCATCCGGACGTCCAAGAGAAGCTCCGACAAGAGCTGAACGAGGCTTTCGCGCGTTCAAGCAGCTCCGGAATCGACTACGACGAACTCTTAGAGCTCCCTTACCTGGAAGCGGTCTGCCGCGAGACGCTCAGATTGTAAGTACGGGACGCGGATCACTCTGTACCCCACTCCGGCTCATCTCCGATTGCCCTGCACACAGGTTCCCGCCTGCAAGTTTCGTATCTCGCATGTACGTGCCATCCCTGCCTAAATACCCCATCATTGACGCCGGCGGCCACCGTGACAGATGCCGTGCAGACGCGTGTGTCCAACTATCGCAGCCGGTTGAGACGGCGGACAGTCCTATATCTTCGCTCTTCGTACCTCGTGGCACCACAGTGCTAATCAATATTCTTGGTGTCAATCGCGATCCGAGCATATGGGGAGCGGACGCGTCAGAGTGGAAACCCGGGCGCTGGCTAGCTCCCCTTCCCGAGAGTGTAGTGGAAGCCCGAATCCCTGGAGTTTACTCGAACTTGTGCGTCCAAGTTGCCACATTTCTGAATTCGAGATTTCTGACAGTCGAGTTAGGTTGACCTTTGTAGGAGGTGGCCGCGCGTGTATGTAAGTATTGTTTCTTCGTGCTGCATCGCGCTTCTCACTCGCTCGCTACAGTGGCTTCAAATTCTCGCAACTCGAGATGAGTGAGTTCTGTTCGATCCTTCCCGAAAAGTCCAGCTAATCGGAATTCCATAGAGGTCGTACTGTCCCAGCTCATCCGAGAATTCCGCTTCGCGCCATCTTCGAAGGAGATCGTGTGGAGGTTCGGATCTGTCACCTCGCCCTCAGTGAAAGGCTCGACTGATGTTGGTCCAAAAATGCCACTCATTGTGGAAAGGGTATGATGATCGCCGTGTGCTCGGCCGTCGTTCCGTGCAGAAATTCAATCCACTTCGTATCCGACAGACACGACGCGTGAAACAAATGGGGCTCGAATATTAGATTCACTGTAGGCTGTGCTTATTAAGATGACCAGTAATCTTCAGATACGACGCGACAATTCTCGAGCGTGAAGCGATGGCCTGCAGGACTCGACGTGTCCAACTCGGTCACAAAGCCGGGCTACTTGAAGCAGCCTCAGGGTCCAGCATCTCGATCCCCGGTCTTGGCTGGAACGCATTTTGCTGGAAATCAATGCGAGTGTGCAGCGGATTGAATGCTTTCTGTCATACTGGAATTTCTTGTGCGAGGACTCGGCGAGGACTCAGGAGTACTTGGGCGCAACAGACGCGAGCCGAAGACATCCCGGCATCGGGCCGGGCATCCGGATCGTGCTCTCGGTATCTCCCGCTCACTCCGCAGTCCCTCGGGTTTTCAACTCCTAGGAGCCCTTCATCCACTCCTATCAACTCACCATCTTATCTTTCACGAAGAATATCCGAGCATGACACTGCCTTATTCGCAAACAGTCTTGACGAATAGAGGGCAAGTTGGAACTACGGCGTGACTGCGACGCTGTGCTGCTGGCCTTCATTGAAAGGATCCGAGGCCTGCAGTGCAGGTTACTCCGACCAGAACTACGTCAGCACATCTTTCACTAGTTAACAAAATTCCACACCCTTTTCGCCAGTAGCCTCACCAACAATCTTCGCCTAGTCACCTTCGAATGTTGGTGTGTCTTCCCGACCTGTACGATGCTAGCGTGCCTTCTCGCCAGAGCGATCTACGGAGACTATCGCGCATGGATCCTATTTTGCTTACCAGAAGTGAGCACAAGGCCCCCATTCAACTTGCCGCCATTCATCTCAGCGCTGAAGACACTGAACAAAATGGCCACTTGGGGCGCTCCTGTCTTCAAAGTACCCCTGCACGAGTCCCCGGCGCTAATGATAGGGCCAGCATCGCGGTCTTTCGAAGCCACATGGGCATTGCGCGTGTGGAAAATATTCTCCGCTCAATTTCTTCAATGCTTCGTACAAAACCCGGTGAGGGCCCAGTGAAGCGTCTCCGTTGACTCCGTGTTGTGCCTTCACGTGCACTCTGCCGCCGCCGTGGTTGGCTCGTGCTCTGCCAGGTCTGGTCGGCCGTCCTCCGGAGTGGTCGCTGCTTACTAGGTCTCTGGTTGATCGAGTTTTTCCGTTCACTGCTATGGATCACCGCTTGAACCGTGATGCTACTTGGGGCGTACGGCACGGGTGGCCGTCTCGATCTACCTCCCAGAGATCGTGTCGATGAACACGGAAGCATGTCACTCTATGGAGTGGTGCTTCTCAGCTCGATGTGCAAAAACTTGACTCCGTGTTTCCCATTACATGCATCCCTATATCCGTGTATACAAGCCACTATTCTCGACTCGAGTCGTTCTGGCTACCGGCACAAGAAGAACCAGTCGATCGATGTACCAACACAGCGACCATAAACCTGTTAGCTATTTACTGTGTCTTCTTGGAGTATGCTTGAGAGCTTTGGTTGCCCTTCGTGCTGGTGCTGGACTGGACTTGTTTGTTCGTGGTAGACTGCCCCGGGGAGACCTGTTTCCTAGTGGTTGACTGCCCCGGGGAGACCTGTTTCTTAGTGGTTGACTGTGCCACCTGCCCTGTCTTTCCATTCGTCGTCGGGGTAGGGCCTTTCGCGGGGGGAAAGCTACTCCCGCGCGGGCGATACGCTTCGAACGGGTTGCTTCTTTAGCAGTCAGCAGAGAGTAGACGCCGTGGTGATGAGCGAGCAAGAGCGACGTACGGCGGGTCTTCGTTTGAGGTTGAGGTCACTCTAAGAGAGGAATCATGTGAATATAGATGCCGGCGATAAACGCGGTGGGGCACTGACACGGTATTGTTTGCGTCAGACATAATTAGCGTTGGGAGATGTCAATTGATGGCCAGGTGCACTGCATGGGGTGTGATGAACATTTGAACTGTAAGCTGTTGATAGAAAGTTCCTCGAAAGCATCGGACGTACGTAGAGAGGACCCTCTCCGTCGGAACAAAGGAACGGCACGTCGCGCGAGCTGAAACTATGGCAGATCTTTCAGTACACCAGATATGCAGACAATGGAAGTAGCGCGTACCCACAAAGTAAAAGTGGAGTCTGGCAAGGGAAATGATCGAGCGCTGAAGCGCAGTGCTCAAAAGACCGGGAGGTAAGAACGGGGTGGTTATCGCTGAGTTGGTGGCTCGAGTCTTATATATCACACTCTGGCCGGATTGAGTCGGAGTGCGCTAGTTCCAGCGTCAGCGTCTTCGCTGGATATGATTGAGAATCCACAACAACAGTCGTCGCACTGGCGTCCGTCGCAGACCTGTCGATCGAAGTACAGGCTGTGCAATCTGCTCGAGCTGGTAAACGAGACACTGACCGGGAGACACCTGGACGGGTTTACAGGATCTCCGGGCGGGCAGTGCATCCCGGAAGATCGTCAAAAATTTCTCTCGTTTCCTGTGCCACAGCTGGACGCAGCGCGATTGGCCAATGGCAGACGACCAAGTCCCGGCCTCGTGGGCGATAGCATGAGAATGCATGGGGGACAGAGCGCTCCGGATAAGCAGCGAAGCGCGGAGAAGCCGACGCTCGGAATGGTGTCGCGGAGCTTCCGATTCGCATGCAGCCGGATGTGGAGTGTCCGAGGATTGCGGCTCCCCAATCCAGGTGACGGGCGTTACAGCAACTGCAGCGAAGCGCTGTGGCGAGAGTAATATGGGATGCGTCGCAATTCAAAGGACATCTGGAGTGCTCTGGAAGAGTCGCACGTGTGCTGTCAGATGTGGACAGGGAGATAGCAAGGGCTTCTGCGAGACTCACAAGTACATATCCAGGCGCTGGATGACGAAATAGTGATCGGATACACACTCCTCGCTTGCCGGCCGTCTAGGTCTCCCTTTTCATATCACATATAGCACCTAGCACCAGCACTGTAAACATGCGACACAATCGCTCCTCTTGACGCTGTTAGGGCCCAGGCGCAAAAGAGAAATGAGAAGTAATCAATGATTTGCTACCGTCATGCGAAGAGATGCACCCACATGATCTCGGTATGATGCACCGTCTCTATTCGGCCCATGATCTCTTTGACAACGCACTGTGAAAACGCACGGAACCTTCCCGTGCTTCCTTGATCTGAGACGTGGGCCATTCGTATACGGAGTGCAGTCATCAACGTGCATCAACAGTGGTCCTCCATATCTACTCAGCTGCAGGCCGTCCGTTGATCTCGAAAGTCCTTCAAACCTCAGGTCCTCCCAAACCGTGCCATAAGCTCTCGTAGATAGAGAAGTGAGTCTGTACATCGTCCCGCCTGATGCATTAATATGCAATTTCTGCGCGATACCTTCGGGATATCGAATAGCTTGCATGAGCCTGAGCGATCGTGCTCGCACTAAGACACAAGTGAGTACGGCGACCGGGATGCACAAGAAGAGACGCACACTTCCGTGCACCCGACCAAGATGAAAGACGTCGATCAGGACGCTGGGGAAAATGCAGACGCTTGTCAGAATTTGTCCGCTATGAATGGCGGCAAACCCTGCACCCGTGTGCGACCCTCAGAGGAATGCAGTGCCTCCAGGGGGCGTCGTGACAGTCATCAACGACAACCTGAAGGGTAAAAATGGATAAGCAGCATGACGGTGTACCCGCCACTCCATTCCCCGCACCTTCACAATAAGCGACCATCTCTATTCACCAGACATGAAGCTCGTCGTTATCGCCGTCGTTATTGTCTTAGCTTCAGCCGTGTCCGCGGTACCCGCGCCAGTAGGTGAGCACGGTGCCCACGGCGTCCCGGTGTCCGCGTGCTGACTATGCTCCAGTGATAGGGCCAGCCTGTGCGGACCGGGATGGATGTGAGTCCCTTTGACGGCCCAACGTGACGAGGTAGCTGATGTGTGATGTAGGCGGAGTCGGTCTGAACAAGGCGTGAATAAACTTGAGCGCCTGATAAAAGAACCTCGGGTATGTGAGTTCGGAACCGGGTGACGGGCGAGCTTACCACGCTTTGACAGTGGCCAGACGCCGACATTGAGTATAATTATGTAGAGCGGGCATGGCGGACAGTCAGGCAGGGGTTGGTCGGCGAAAGAGATGTGGAGGATGTACACAAGAGTCTAGAAGAGGTAGAGTCATAGCCTGGTGTAGTGCGCACGCACAGAACACCAGAGCAGCGTAAGAATACATTCATACTACAGTGCGCGGAGCATGAAAAAAGAAGGCAAATACAAATAAATGCAGATTGTGGCAAACGCACGCCGCGCTTCTCCTGGGGCCAGAACATTCAGTATTCGTTATTCAATAGACCTGCATGCGAGGGCAGTGGGCCCCGAGTGAGGCTCTCTGAAAATACAGAATACCGCAAAGTCACTCGCCCGAGTCGACGCGGCTGGAGCTCTTGGGCGCGCACGGCTGTATGCGTGTGCATGTGCAATGCAAGGAAACCGGCGCGACATAGTCGAGGAGACGGGGGAAAGGCCAGAAGGAGAGAAAGAATCATGCCGCATAACACGGAAGCCGGGAGAAAACCGTCGCACGGCGTACAAAGAACGAGCGTCGAGGTCGACCAGGTGTAGATCTGATTAGAAGTAAAATGTAAAATGATGAACGCACATGAATCGTAACACCCCTTCTGGCGCTTTAGAGGAGAATACCACCGATTCCACACCAGCGCGGGTGAGAAAGGGGCGATGCATACGACGTACACACATGCGATGTTCGCGAAGATGAGAGCTCGAGAGGTCAGAGTCAAGAGTGTAGTATATATAAAGGCGCGAAAGCCTGAATCGGATAGGACCCGGAGACAGGGCGAGAGGCAACATGGCGTACACTGGCACCGAATGGATCCAGCGCTAGCTAGTGTTGTTGAGTTGCGTATACAGTAGCCAACGCGGGTCAGCCGGCGTCGGGAGATGGAGGGTAGAATGTTCAAATCTGTCTTGATGTCTTCGGCGTACTGGAGAGATGGTGCTGGTGGCTGCGGAGAGGCGACGCTCGCAACAAACCACAACAACCCGAGAGCACGTGACGCACACGCGTCGCGCGATCGCTACTCGGCTTCCATTTCTATCAGTCCCTTCCCGCGGCCTGCTGTATTCACACATGAGACATAAAGTGCCCCCATCAAGGGTAAAGTAATTCGACGATAACTCTCAAGTTTCAGCCATGACTCTGTCGGAGTTGGCGTCATGCCAGCAAGTTACCAGCAGCCATGGTGTCCTCGGTTCACTCGTTCTCACACGGAGATGGATTTCGTGATGATGCAAAGGCTGTGCAGAACGCCTTTACCCAACGCACGACGCTTACCCTCCTGCTCTCCCTGTTTTCCATGCATATCACACTTCTTTATTACACCTAAGGTTCTGATCCACTCGAATAAGCTTACAGACTGCGTCTCAGGGCTGGACGCTAATCCCGAGGATCTCGAGCACCACTTATCATCATGGCATTGCCCTTGTCCGGCCTTTTGATATAGATTATCCCACATAACGTATGCCTGCCTGCTGTCGGAACAGATACGACTCCGTGATATAATACGATTAAGACGCACACCCTGCACTCGCCATTCCGCGTCCGCAAGCGACCCTAGGGAGTATCGAAATTTGGTATCGTCAGCAGCGGTAATCCCGGGGGCGGACAGAGGTATATAAACGGCGCCTCCCCACTCAATACACCCACCACCCAACCGATATCCACCCACCCTGTTGAAACATGAAGCTCTTCGCTGCCGTCGTCTCTCTTGCCCTGGCAGCCACCGTGTACGCCGCGCCAACGCCTGTGGA
>MU277224.1:79198-103179 GCA_022160305.1 Artomyces pyxidatus | reverse complement strand
CGTCGTGTTTCCGTCTGTCGCATGTGCTATGCTTCTCTCGTTTGACTGCGCCATTTGAAGTCAGCTTTGCGATATCGTGTGTGAAAATGTCTCGAGCAGCAATTGTAGTACGGCACCGTATATATGCGCTACCAGAGCGAGGAGCATGGTGTCGATACTTAGGGTGTCGGGACTACAACACGCAGAGAGTCCGGCGAGTGGCGAGACCAAACAGTCCAGCAGCGTCGTCCTATTCGGCGTCAAGCACAGTCGCTATAAGTCATGAACAGCCGCTGGAAAGCATGGCAGTAGACGTGTGCGTGCCAACGTTTGGACATCCGGTCGTGTTGTGCAGTGCACACAACCGTGATGCTGGCCCTGTGCATCTTCCTGAGGCATACTACACCCTTTGCATGCGGAAGTACCACGCCCGAGGACATCCCCGCACGCAGTGTGCCCTTCCGAAGTGCACAGGTATGTCATAGCCCCGGGTCGACGCGAAGTTCTGGACGCAGCTCGCAGCTCGCCAAAGTCTATGGGATTCCGGGGTGCGCAGGCAAAGGTCGCATTGCAGATGGAGATGTGAGCTGCAGCGTCCCGCCAGAGCAGTCAGGAGATCCTCGGAGTAGACGCATGAGCTCCCATTGACGACCTGGCATCTGTACGTGACAACTACGACGCGGGCCCTGTGCATGTTCTGTGGGCCAGCTGGAATGACCGGCCATAGTCGAGAGGCCCACGCGCGAGAACTGCCTCGCACGCGGTGTCCGTCTGGAACAAAGCCGGTCGACGCCATGGCCCGGAGACAATACGAAAGTCCGGTCGCAACTCGCTGTGCGCCAAAGGTAAAGGGGGCGTGACGTGTCGACAGTGCAGTTGCTTCAAGGAGCGCCCAATATGAGGTGAGCGACTGGGTCCCGCCAGAGAGGCACGGCAGAAGATGTGTATGAGTTGATCCGATGAAGCTATGTGGGGCATACAAGCGCAGTGTGGGTTCTACGCATCTTCCGTGGCCTCCAGCTATCAGGAGTTTGTATATTAGAATGGACCGCGAGTGAAGAACACTTCGCTCGAGACCATCCAGATGAATCGCCCCCTAATCACCATAGGCCAGAGTCGATGCGAGCGCCTGCACCTCGTTGTGCACCAAGTACATCTTAGTGTCGGTGTGCTTCGGATGGGAGGAGAGTGTTGGTTCTCTGATGACAAGATAAGCTGTTGCGCTTGGCGGGGTAGTGGATTGGAGGAGGACGCTCCTAAAACGCCGATCGGCCTCCAGACGTCCGCGAAGACGAGTCCTATTCGGAAGATTACAGTTGGTGAAGGCGCCGTTTAGTGTCGATGACAAGATGGGGGGCGTCTCGCGTTTATCGGGCGTGTTTCTGGTAGGGTGCTGACTGGCTGCGCCCTTGTTGTGTGCGTGTGCTTTGCGCCGGGGTGGCGTGTGGGAGTGGTGTGTGCGTGTGCTTTGCATGTGCTTACGTTTCGCGTGGGTCTCGTGCGGCTCGGTTCCTGCTAGTTGCTTTGCCGTCGTTTTGCCGTCCGTTGGGAGAGCGCCTCCACTGGGGCGTGCATGTTGCGGGGCTGGGCGAGGTGACGAATACGTGGCGAATAACTCGTTTACAGTGTGTGTAAACGTAATAGAAACGCGGGACAGAATGGCGAGAAAGAGCAGGAGGCGTGCATTGGCCGCGGTGTGCATTGAGCTGGAGGAGAGGCACTAGTGAGCTGCCAGCGGGTGTGACGAGACGTTCGGCTTTTCCCGCGCGCCCCCAGCGCCAGCTTCAAACTTCTTCACTCGACTATCTTCGTGTCCCTGCATCCCAGCTACATCCTGTACGATACAAATGATCCATTTCTATCCTCGCTTCTTTGCACAGCGTGCTGTGCCACAGAGTCAGAGCAGCTGTCGCGGTCTGTCGAGGCCCCATCGCGCGGAACTCTGTCTATCAACCACAAACTCACCCTGGATTGACGGCACCTCAGCTTCTCTTACATCAAGTTCGCACCAATTGATACGAGAAACAGCGGCTGCGCTGCATGCAGAAGGCTTCGACACCCAGAGCGCGCGCACATGGTACGATCCGTAGAGCGCACATGCCCAGAAGAACGGGCGGCTCCGGAGGATATACCAGCTGGACGTGTTTGTCGTCGAGGCGAGAGGGGGTGGCCGAAGGATGAATTCTTATTCAGGATTGGGAGTGAACAGCGCAGTGAGTGATCTATGTAGCCCTACTGCATGGCCTGCCCGACGTGGCCGCCGAATCGCACCGAGACACGCCGCGATTATCACGGAGGACAAGTTCCTGCTAGGATCCGAACACGTTGATCACAGTTTCGGCCGAGAAGTGCAACGGAGAGACTTGAAACACAAAGACGAAGTATCGGAAGAGAGGACACCGAGCGCGACAGAATACAATTGCGGGATTCTAGCTAACTCATCGTCTAGACTTCTAGCCGGGCCACTATCCATTGATTGCCTTTTTTTCTTCCGACTTCTCCTCCAGCTGCCATGTAGTATAATGCCGTTCAAAACGTTGACCGTACAAGAGGTACCGTCCACGGCGTCCATTTCCTTACTCTACTCTATCTAATCCATTCATCCCGGAACAGGTGACTTCTCGAATACCAGTCTACCTCCTCTCTATTTCTGGCATCCATCTACCCGAATATTACCGGAAATTTGCCCATTGTTTTAGTGTGGTCAAGGTCTAGGATCTGATTCCTCACGGCAGTCAGATTGTTCAGCAAAAAACTGCGCTGTGCCCTGATTGTCCAATTTTTTTTACCGAATACACCGTAGGTCGATTTTCGCATATGCGTAGTAGGGAACACTGCCACCTGTCTAACTTCTCCAACGCCATCGTTACAGCAAGAAAGTGGATGAGGTCCACACACATTATACGAGAGCAGTCTGAGTTAGCGATGAAGGGATGGAGAGGAGCTACTGTTGCGGTCAAATCCGGCCAGACTGAGAACGGGTGCGTGCTCTTTCCATTGCAACAGCTAATCTCGGGCTGATAGCCCACGGCCATGTCGAAACGTCAAACCAGAAGTCCCGAACAGTCCCGACTTACTAGAACGTCCCTGCAGCGCCAATATTTTGGAACGTGGCCCACAAGTTGCCTGTGGGGGAACATCACTGCAGGCGTCGTCGTTTCATTACATGACACGGGCGTTCCTCGGCTCGCGGAGATATCGACCCTGTCCCTCGTCTGTGCGAGGGGATTCAATTATACACAATGCTGAAGCCTATATAGACGGGTCAGAGATCATGACAGATCTAGGTTGTCTTTTCAAGGTGTCTGCGCACGTCCTGCGTGGGTCAATATCTGACATATAGGCCCGGCCACTGTCCGAGGCCTCGTTATAGATCACACCAAATACGCACGGACGTCTATGGACGTTGTCGTCACTCCGAGTATACCCGTGAGATCTACACAGCGTTCCGGCGACGACATTGTTACGCGCTGTGTCGAAGGTATGTCCAGGCCACATGCTCAAATCTGCATCCACAGGAGGAACCTGACTCCTAAATAGGCTTTATGACCCCGATAGATATCTCCATTCAATCAACGCATGGTGGATACTCCTCCCTGGAGTTCCGAATTGCAACACACTCCATCCCGCCCTCAGTATCATCCTCTGAGTCTCTCTGTTCTGCAGTGGGAGGGGTGGCGACGTAGATCGCGCAGATGCCAGCGCCGCCAAATGCTGTCTTTTCCACGTTCGCATTCGTCGGCGCTTTCTTGTTTCTGATCCCGCTGTATTGGCACTGGGGAGGTACGCTTGTCATTTGAATTCCTATTCACTCTCTTCACCTGTGTGCATGGACAGTCACCAACCTTGGGACCTGCCTGTACATATTTTGGGGTGCCCTGGGATGTTTGACAACGTTCGTCAATTCAAGGGTGTGGAACTCGACAGTGCTCGACAAAGCCCCGGCGCTGTGTGAAATCAGTGCGTGTATATCATATCTTTGGAAATTACTACTCATGTGAAGTTCGCTGTGACTACAGCGACACGTATAATCATCGCCGAGAACGTGGCTATTCCCGCCGCCACGCTCTGCATCACCCGCCGGCTCCATCTGATCATAAGCAATGCGACTGGCACTACCACGATGAACATGCGAAGAGAGGCTATAATCGACCTTTGCATCGGCGTGGGTCTGCCCATATTGAATGTGTCGTTGTGTGAGCGTCCAGTAATCGCCATGCTTATCAGGACTGACCAAGTTGAAAGCCTATATTGTGCAGGGCCACCGCTACAATATCCTCGAGCAGGTCGGCTGCTGGCCAGCGCTATACAATACGGGCGCGACATATGGGCTCGTCTGGTCCTGGCCGATCATCATAGGGGTCATCTCTGGCTGCTATGGGGGTAAGTTCCTGGGTCCTTCCTCTCCATTTCCCGCCTCGCTGACGTCTCCTCGCTTCAGCGCTCGCCCTGCGGAGCCTCATCCAACGACGCCGCGAGCTCAACAGCTTCAAAAGCGAAACGACGTCGGACATCTTCAGGCTGAATAAGGGCTTGTACGCCCGCCTGCTGATCCTCGCGCTCACCGACTTCATCTTCACCGTTCCCATCGGCGCGTACCTGCTCTACCTGGACAGGACATCACCCGGCTACGGGCCGTGGGTGAGCTGGGCGTATGTGCACTGGGGCTTCGACCGCGTCGACCAGTACCCGAGCGTCGTGTGGCGGGGATCCCGGGAGACAGAGGTCACCATAGAGGTGTCGCGGTGGGCGAACGTGCTGTGTGCGGCGATCTTCTTCGCGCTCTTCGGGTTCGCGCAGGAGGCGCGGCGGCATTACCGCATGTTCTGGGAGTGGCTGAGGCGGGTAGTCCTCGGCGAGAGGCACGGGAAGTACGAAAGGTGCGCTGAGCGTGTAAGTAGTGCTGTGTGGTCGGGTGCTGATATTTGGGACGCAGGCGGTCCAGCGAGGCGACGCTGCCTGTGGCGTACAACACGGGCGGCACTACGGTGTTCTCGTCGAGCGACGCGGAAACGCGCACGCTCAACAACGAAAAGTCCCCGGCGGGCGACGGCAAACGCGTCTCGTTTCTGACTAGGAGTGTCACGGTGGCTCCCGTGGACTCTCCGATGTCGCTCGAGGATATGGATAAGTATTTGCGACCGTACTCACCTCCATGAGGCGTTCAGTTTTGTATTGATGGGTGGCGAATGGACCGACATGGGACGATGTAGTCACTTGTGTATAATTGCATTGGACAATGTACGTTAGATGTGCAATGTAGCGTCGCACCAAATGACGAGAACTACCATAGACCACTGGGAGCGGGTAGCTCGAGAATATAGGGGACAGGATTCTCTACTCCCAGTTGTTTCCAGAGCTCATCTCCATTGTCTTTCCGTGTAGCAAGTCGGCTGCCTCGCACTCGGAGTCTCTCTGGAATTGAGCCAGTCGACACCATGGCCCCGTGATGATGCGGACGGTTCCAACTCGCTGTCGGCCAAACGTACTTAGAATGACGGCATGTGAGAGCCGCTGGGTGACCGAGTCGTTGCGAAGATCTCGCGCACCTCCCTGTGGGCCGAAGTTCATCTGAGTGTCGAGTTTACTCAGCGAACACAAGTCCAGTTCGACAGATTGAATTGAAGGGAAACGGCTCACGGTGTCGATGGCAAGATGGGGGAAGATCGTGGTAATCAAGCGCGTACCAAGTGAAGGGAAGGCAGGAGGTACACTGCCTATAACTGTGTGCTCTGCGTAGACTTGACACCGGGCACGAGGATGAAATCGAGAACGGCAATTCGCATGTATGCGCCATTTGAAGTGGGCTTTGCGATATCGTGTGTGAAGATGTCTCAAGCAGCAATAGTACGGCACCGTATATATGCGCTACCAGAGCGTGGAATACATGGGTTAGATACTAAGGGTGTCGAGACTACAACACGCAGAAAGTCTGGCGAGTGGCCAGACCAAACAGTCGTGCAGCGTCGTCCTATTCGGCGTCAAAAGCACAGTTGCTGGAAAGTATGGCAGTAGACATGTGCGAGCCAACGTTGAGACATCCGGTCGTCTTGTGCAGTGCACACAACCGTGATGTTGGCCCTGTGCATCTTCCTGAGACTACTTCCACCTCTCTATGCGGAAGTACCACGCGCGAGGACATCCCCGCACGCAGTGTGTCCTTCCGAAGTGCACAGGTATGTCATAGCCCCGGGTCGACGCGAAGGTCCGGACGCAGCTCGCAGCTCGCCAAAATCTCTGGAATTCCGGCGTGCGCGGGCAAAGATCGCATTGCAGATGGAGATGTGAGCTGCAGCGTCCCGCTAGAGCAGCCAGGAGATCTTCGAAGTAGACGTATGAGCTTCCGCTCGACGACCGTGGCGGTTATACGTGACAAACACGACGCGGGCCCTGTGCATGTTCTGTGGGCCATCACAGTGACCGGCGATAGTCGCGAGGCCCACGCGCGAAAATTGCCTCGCACGCGGTGTCCGTCTGGAACAAAGCCGGTGGACGCCATGGCCCAAGGACGATGCGAAAGTCCGATCGCAGCTCGCTGGCAGAAGATGTGTATGAGCCAATCCGATGAAGCTGTGTGGGGCATACAAGCACAGTGTGGGTTCTACGCATCTTCCGTGGCCTCTGACTACCAGGCGTCTGTATATTCGAATGGACCGCAAGTGAAGAGCACTTCGTTCGAGACCATCCAGATGAATTGCCACCTGCTCACCACGGGCCAGAGTCGATGCGAGCGCCTGAACACACCTCGCTGTGCGCCAAGTCCATCCGAGTGTCGGTGTGCACCGGATTGGAGGAGAGTATCGGTTCTCCGATGGCGGAGCTGTTGCATTTCGCGAGGGTGTGTATTGGAGGAAGACAGGGATGCTCCTTCATCGCCGATCGGCCGCCAGACGTCCGCGAAGACAAGTCCAAATAAGAAGACTACAGTTGGTGGGAGCGCCGTTCAGTGTCGATGACAAGATTGGGAGCGGATCGCGGTCATCAGACGTATATCGAGCAAGGTGATGACAGGAGGCGCACTGCCTGCGACCGTGTGCTCTGCGCAGATGTGACACCGAGCAAGAGTGTAAACTAAGAGCTGCGGCTGCTTACCATGCACCTAAGTATCGTGCGGGACCCATGAAGCGAAGTCGACGTCGATCCAAGTCGATCTGCCGACATTCAGAATATCTGTCGTGAGAACGCCTCCGTTCAAGTTGGAGCGCGCAGGTTGCGAGGCTGGCCGAGGTTACGCGTACAGTACGCGTCAAATAACTCTTTACAGGGAAGAGGGACTCGCGAACGAGTCAAGACGAATGGCAACTCGAGAGTAAGTTGAAAGGAGGCGTACAGCCAGCTGGAGAAGACAAGGAGCTCCCAGCGGGCTGATGACACCGTTTGGCTTTTCCCGGCAGGCGCGCTCTCCGCCTCAGGCCTCAAGTTCTTCACTCGACTACCTATCTTCGCGTCCCTGCATCCTATTTGCACGATTTCAATGATCCATCTCTTCTCTTCTTTGCACAGTGTGCTGTGCCACAGAGTCAGAGCAGCTGTCGCGGTCTGTCAGGCCCCGTCGCGCGGAACCGTGTCTATCAACCACAAACCCACCCTGGATTGGCGGCACCTGGCCTTCTTTCTACGTCAAGTTCGAAGGAACAGTGGCTGCGCTGCATGCAAAAGACCTCGCAACCCAGAGCGCGCGCACATGGCACGATTCGTAGAGCACACATGCCCGGAAGAACGGATGGCTCTGGAGGTGAGTAGACATGTTTGTCGTCGAGGGCGAGATCTAGGGTCTCCGAAGGGTGGATTCAGAATTGAGAGTGGATAGCGCAGTGAGTGATCCGCACGGCCTCGCCCCATGGCCTGCCCGACATGGCCGCCGAACCGCACGGAGACCTAGGATGGGCTGTTCGCAGACGCTGCGATTATCACGGAGGACCAATTCCCGCTAGGATGCAAACATGTTGCGCACAGTCTCGGCGGAGAGACTTGGAAAGCGTAAAGAGGAAATATCGGAAGAGAGGACAACGAGCGCTGCAGTATTTTCTAATACATTCGCGTGCGTGGTCATTGAATAGAATTTCCGTTAACTCGGATTGTCTTTCTCCAGCCTTCGGCTGCTGCTTCTGCTGTCATGCAGTATAATGACGTCTAGAGCCTGGACCGTACACGGGGTACAATCGATTTCGTCGATTTCCCCGCACCGACCCCTGGCCGTCCCCGAGCAAGCTTTTTTTGATGCCGAATACACCGTACGTCCAATTTCGCATGGGTGTAGTAGTAAGCATTGTCACCTCTTTGACTTCTCTGGAGACTTCGTACGAGCAGGAACGTGGTCCATGTACTTCTCGAGAACAACTAGCAATGTCAGGCTGCAGCGGAGGCACTTCTACGGTCAGATTCGGCCCCCATGCGCGTGCTCCAAACAAGCTTTCCATCGCCCCAACTGATCTCGGGCTGATCAACCCCGCGACCACGTCAAAACGTCACAATAGAAGTCCCGAAGAGTTCCGATGGTGGCCGACTTACTCCAGCGTCACTGCAGCGCCAATACGTCCATGTCGATGTCGCCCACAAAGCTACGTGCTTTGGAGTAGCAACGCATATCCTCCTTTCAGTCATTGACACGGGCGTTCCTCGGCTCGGGGAGATGATGACCCTGTCGCTCGGCTGTGCGAGAGGACTCTATTCTTGTTTTCAATTCTACACAACGCTGAATTCTATACACTATATAGATGTGTCGGAGATCATGAAAGATCTAGGCTGTGTCTCTTCAAGGTGTCTGCACACGTCCTGCGTCGGTCAACAGTTGTCGTGCAGGCTCGGCCACTGCCCGAGGCTTCGACCACGTACGCACAGATATCTGCAAACGGTTTGTGCTGTCGTCACTCGCCGATCATCCCCGTCGGGTTTACACAGTTCTCTGTCGACGACGTTGCTTCGCGCTGTGTCGAAGGTATGTCCAGGCCCCACGTTCCAATCATCATCCCCCGGAGGAACTTGACTCCTAAATAGGCTTTATGACCCCGATGGATATCTCCATACAATCAACGCATGGTCGACTATCCTCCTCGTAGTTCCGAATTGCAATACACTCCACACTCTCAAGAGTCTGACATGCAGTCTCGACAGAAAGGCCGCTTCCCGCTCCCGATACCCTCTTGACTCACTCTTTTCTGCGGCAGGAGTGGTCGCTGCGACGTGGGCTGCGTAAATGTCAGCGCCGCCAAATGCTGTTTTCTCTACGTTCGCGTTCATCGGCACCTTCCTGTTTTTGATCCCGCTGTATTGGCATTGGGGAGGTACGCACGATTTCAACTCTCAGTAATTCTTCCCTCACTGTGCACATCAACAGTTGCCAGCCTGGGGACTTGCTTGTACATTTTTTGGGGCGCCCTGGGATGTCTGACGGCATTTGTCAATTCACGGGTGTGGAATTCGACGGTGCTCGATAGAGCCCCGGCACTATGTGAGATAAGTACGTGACTAAGCCATTATTTTATGCATACCTGCTCATGCGAGGATTTTTCTCCTACAGCGACACGTCTTATCATCGCAGAGAACGTCGCGATTCCCGCTGCCACGCTTTGCATCACCCGCCGACTACATCTGATCACCAGCGACACAGCCGGCACTGCCACGATGAACAAGCGACGAGAGGCTATAATCGACCTCTGCATCGGCTTGGGTCTGCCCATATTGAATGTGTCGTTGTGTAAGCGTCCAAGACTTGCTATACTGCTGATATTGACTGAGACTGTCAGCGTATATCGTGCAAGGCCACCGCTACGACATCTTCGAAGATGTAGGTTGCTGGCCGGCGTTGTACAACACAGGCGCGACGTACGGGCTTGTCTGGTCCTGGCCGATCATCCTCGGGGTCACCTCCGGCTGCTTCGGGGGTGAGCTCTGCATTGATCAGCCCCGTTTCCCGCCTGATTGACGGTACCTCCCCCAGCTCTCGCTCTGCGGAGCCTCATCCGCCGCCGCCGCGAGCTCAACAGCTTCAAGAGCGAAGCGACCTCCGACAACTTCAGGCTGCAGAAGGGCCTGTACGCGCGCCTGCTGATCCTCGCGCTCACCGACTTCATCTTCACCGTTCCCCTCGGCGCGTACCTGCTCTACCTGGACAGGATGTCGCCCGACTACGGGCCGTGGGTGAACTGGGCGTATGTGCACTGGGGCTTCAACCGCGTCGACCAGTTCCCGCGCGTTTTGTGGCGCGCCAGCATCAAGGAGGAGGCCACGGTCGAGATGTCGCGGTGGGGGAACGTGCTCTGCGCGGTCATCTTCTTCGTGCTCTTTGGGTTCGCGCAGGAAGCGCGGCGGCATTACCGTATGTTCTGGGAGTGGCTTAGGCGCGTGGTCAGTGGTGAGAGGCAAGGGCAGTATGAAAGGTACGTGGAACGGCGCGCAGCGCTGTGGGGTCCGGGAAGTGCTGATATTCGGGACGCAGGCGGTCGAGCGAGGCGACGCTGCCTGTGGCGTACAATACGGGCGGCACTACGGTGTTCTCGTCGAGTGACGCGGAAACACGGACGCTCAATAACGAAAACTCCCCGGCGGGGGACGGCAAACGCGTCTCGTTCCTGGACAGGAATGTCACGGTGGCCCCCGTGGACTCTCCGATATCGCTCGAGGATATGGATAGGTACCTACGGCCGTACCTACCTCCTTGAGGCATTCGGCTGCATATGGATTGGATTAGGATGGACGGAGACCGTCTAATTGCTGGAGTGTGACTGCATTGGACAGATTTTGTAGGTTAGACGTGTAATGATGTAATGAGGTATTGAGCCAAATGGCGAATTCAATAACGAGGAAGAGATCCTATTGTAAGGGGAAGTACTGACGATGTTATTGAGAGAATATCCTTTTCGGACATTCGGTACGTCCGACGCTGGCGTCTCTCCCAAGATGTGATTGCTTCTGACTTGGTTGCTCGTTTAGAACCCAGACAAGTTGGGTACTCATCTTTCCCTACCTTTCGAGCCTGGGGAAGATCGCGTTCTGCCAGTAATTTACAAGAGAGGTTTGAAGGAGACAAGCGTGCAGAGGTGAGATCCACCTAGTCTCCCGAGGCAGAGTAGACAGATTCAACCTTCGCGAGCTCAGGATCATCTGTCTGATCCACCGCATCAAGGGGGCCCACATGTCTCGGTCTTCTCGGGCAAGGAACATTGACATCTTGCTGAAAGCGAAAACACACACATCTCTAGTTTCTATTCACGACAAAGCCTAGTACTCGCATGTCGCCAGCGCGACTACATTTCGATTTATTCAAGGCAGCGGCGTCTCCGCAAACAACAGCTCCTGGAAGCCAGGCGGATACCGCCCTTCTTCGAAATTGTCCGCCTCCTCCGCGATGCTCCTGACCTGCTGCACGTCCTCGGGGGTGAGCTGTACGTTCAGAGCGCCAAGGTTCTCTTCGAGATACTGGACGCGGCTGTCAGCGGCCAGCTGGCCAACGCAAATGTAGGATGCCACACACCTTGAGACTGCGCGTGCCGGGGATAGGGATGACATCGGGACCCTGCGCGAGCAGCCACGCTAACGCCACCTGCCCGCTGCTCGCTCCGTGGCGCGCGCCGACCGCCTTCAGGTCCTCCGCGAGCTTCAAGATCTTTGGGAAGTTCTCCTTAGAGTAGCGAGGAATCTTGCGCCTGAAGTCGTCTTCTGAAAAGTCCTCCGGACCGTTCTGTTTCTCGTGTCATGAAGAGTGATGCAAAAAGGTAAGAAGGATGACGCACATATTTGCCGGTAAGAAGTCCGCGACCGAGAGGCGAGTACGCAACAATCGCGACACCGAGCTCGCGAGCGGTTTGCAGGACTGCATTGGTCTCGATGTCGAGCGTGAATGGAGAATATTCGACCTGGATGGCGGAGATGGGATGGACGGCGTGTGCACGGCGTAGGGTTGCCGCCGAAACCTCGGATAGCCCGAGATATTTTACTCGTCCTTCCCTACAAAGGCACGTCAGGTCATCCATAGCGTAAAATTGTAGACAAATGCTTACTTGACGAGCTCGGCCATAGCGCCAACAGTGTGCTGTTTGATGGACGGAGTAAGCCAGTCGGCCGAATGCAACGATCGGCTTATACACGAACCTCGATTGGTACAGCAGGGTCCGGCCTGGCATCGATGTTTGTTAGTGATGCCCATACATGGCATGAGTTGAGAAATATCACCTGTGCAGATAGTAGAGATCGACGGTCTCAACGCCCAGCCGCCGCACCGACTTCTCGAATGCTTCTCTTACGTATTCCGGTCTGCCATCCACCGGCTTGCCAGTGGGGGAGGCGAGGCCGAACTTCGTCGCCAGGAATATCTCGTCGCGCTTTCCAGTCCGCTTGAACCTGACGAAAGACGCTGTCAGACAATCTCTTGCTCAAACTCGAACTCGAGAGACAGGACCATGTGCCAATGAGGTCCTCGGAGTCCTTGTACAAGTCGGCAGTGTCCCAGTTAGTGCAGCCAGACTCGTAAACCGCGTCGAGGATCTAGAAAATCGCAGTATTGAGCATGATTCACACAGAAGGGTATCAATAATGCTCACCTTCAAGCGCTCCTCGTCGGGGAGCGGGTCGCCATAGTAGGCTGCGATGCCCATTGCGCCATATCCTATGGCCGTGACATCTGTGTTTCCGATCTTGCGAGTGGGGAGTTGAGGAGCCATGAGCTGCTGTGGTATGTGAGTGATGAAGGAGAAGAATGGTGCATTGCGAGAGGTTTCGTCCCCTTCTTATACGGCGCTGCCAGAGTGGGTGCCCTAGGAAATGCAACCGCATTGAAGTGGGTCAATGGAAGAGGTCCTGTCCCTTCGCATGTTGTGGAACATCATACAGTCGCCTTGTCCTCGAAGACCGGAATTTGTCCACAGCAGGTCTGAGCTCTCGAAGAACTCTCACAAGGAACATAGGTAAATCATCGTCTGCAATTTCGCAGGTGGTGCTGTTCGCAGATACGGTGATTTCTCTTCGACTATGGCATATACGATGCCCTATCCAATTCCTATGCGAAAGCTTTGTCGGTGACCCACACGGACGTGAAATGGGTCAGGTCGAATCAGCATCCGCAATGGTGACGCGTACAGTACCATTCGTCGAACATGATGGAACGAAGAAGGCGGGGTTGCCTTATCAATATTGCTCACTAAGCCACCCGACGCCTCCCGACGTGTGCCTGCATACGGGTTGGAATTAGCACTACAGCGAAAGGCATGTAATACACAATGAAGTTCGGGCGTTGCAGACCTCAAGCATTCCTACATGTCCTGCAGCCGTAAAATCACCCGCATTCTCGTCAAACTGGTACGACGGAAAGTCAAACGGTAAGGGTCCACTTCCGACTCATCCCCGTCGTCAGCGGGTGGTCACAGTACAGCACCGGGGCGTCAGCCACGCGAGGAGAGAGACGGAGACAGTGGATCGTGTCAGAGCATTGGATCAAGGAGAGGATGGGTAATGCCAATAGAAGTCACTGCTCAACAGTAGAATTGAGGCTTACCGCTTGCGGCCCTGCGGGTGCGCTGCCGAGTGTGTGTAAGATTCGGCATCGGTCGGCCTCTGCTAGATTTTGAAGCTCCGCGTGTGGCGCCACTGTCTGCTCTCGTCGTCCCAGTGCTCGGAGCGGGGCACTCTAGTGAATTCACTCAAGATTAAAGCTTAAGGTCATGATTATTTACGGCTTGCATCCTTTTGTTGCTTTTAGTTTTCTGGCGCAGGCGGCTTGCAGGCGGTAGAATCGCGCAGGCGACGCGACGCGTCTGGGTCACGTGCAAGTACACAGACCATGGGAGCCTACAGGGCGCCCGTTCTCCGCTTTTCCGAGTCGCAGCCGTCTCCACTCTCCACTCTCGAGAGACGTGAACTTGAAGCCTGAACGCTTTATTTAATGCTCTTCTCTACCATCGGCGATGGTCTTTTCGCGCCCAAGCTGCTGTCATATGCGCCTTTAAAGCATTTTGGGCTGCATCTTGACCTCTTTCCGTCACGGCTACGCGAGTCTCACTCCCGCCTAGTTGCTTATGCGCACACGGAAGCATAATGACAGTTGGATACCTCGGTGGCGGGCGGGGCGAGATTATACCCCATTATCGACTGCAGTCTGAGTGTAAGCGGTACGCTACTGGACTCTCTTTCCCCATCCATTATCTCCCTTCGGTGTCCATGTAGAAAGGTGGAGAATGACACAGTGTTTGGTCTCTTCAAGTTCCCGAATTCTACATTGCTCAAAGTAGCATGCAATCCTATTTCATATGATTGATATGAACCCGCCAGCCATGCTGACTGGTGTTGGTCCTATCGTAGGCATAGCGCTTCAAGGAGTGTTTTTCGTGACTTGCTACCAGGCCGCCGACCGATATCTGTGATTCACATAACGAACTTCATTACATGTGCGTTCGTTTACCCTTTCCAGCCACCATACTATTGACAGACGTCACAGGGCACGATTATCATCCACTCAGCGGCGACCCTGTCAGTGCTAGCCCCCGGGACTAGATCTACAGCCGAGGGAGAGTCTTGCCGTTCCGACCCCGCCATACGTCCCTCGATGCTTTGCTAGGAGAGCACAAACGTCCACTTTGGTAAGCGACCAATCGACCCTTCAACCTCTCCCGTCTAACCCACATGTCTCGATCAGCGCCACAAATGGTCCACGTGAAGCCTGTTGTTGGAACTGTATTGTAGACATGCGTACTCTATCGCATGAGCCATCTCACGCGCGCCTCGCTCCAGCTTCGATTCCACCTCCTTCAGCATCCTCGAACATGCCGCGATCCAAGACACGATGATCTGTGCCCGCGACAGCCGAGCGTGCCCGAGATTCTGTATCCCTGTGCGGTCCGCGTTCTGGCCCCCGTCAAGAAACTGGCGGCGCTGGTGTTGTGGCAGAAGCTCGAGGTTTGTCGTCAGCCTAGTTCGTGAAAGTGTCAGCAACCTGATGAACAGCCTCGTGCTTAAAATATCAGTACTCTCCACTCCCGTCCTCGCTGCTTGCAATTCCTTACGGGACGTTTAGGGGAAAGCGAGACCGCTGTTACTACCGTCAGTACCTCAGCGATACCTTCCACCAGATTTTCGTCGATTTTCTCGAACTCTCCGCCTGCTGGCTTGCAATCATATCATCTCCTAGACACCTCGAATATTGTCGACCGGCCCGCATGGATGCTCTTCTGACCTAGGTGTGCACTTCCCTCATCCCTTGTTTCATTGCATGCATTTGACTGTCTTTGTTCAAACGCTGCTCCGCGCCGCGCTGACCCCTCACATCAGCTTCCCACCATTGCTTCGGTTGTCGACCCTGGCAAGGAGTCGTGGCATGGCTCTTTCATGACTCTCATTGTTATAAGTACGGATGCTGTTCGATTGTCCTGAGGGCTGCCGCTGTCACCGTCCCATTGGCACTGTGGCCCTGCACATCTCTAATTCCACGCACCATCTACAGTTTGATCGATAATTGACACGTATCCCGAACTTCGACGAACTGCTGGGTGGAACCCTATACTTACTACAGATCCGATCAAGTCACGGTGCTCTCTCGCACATATGCCGCCGCCGGTCACCTTGCACGCGGGAGGGACCCACTCATCTGGAAGGGCTGTCCCTCCCTCATACTCTCTCGACTTCCCTGCGCCACCTCGGGAGCCTTCCCCAGATTTCGCGTCGTTCATGCCGGCGTCGACATCAGCATCTCTTCTCGCTTCAACCACCTCCCGTTGCTCGCGCTTGTCGCACCGTGCGTCCGAGACCGTGTGTATCCCTGCGGGGC
Source organism: Artomyces pyxidatus (assembly GCA_022160305.1). Taxonomy (NCBI): domain Eukaryota; kingdom Fungi; phylum Basidiomycota; class Agaricomycetes; order Russulales; family Auriscalpiaceae; genus Artomyces; species Artomyces pyxidatus. The sequence goes on along the minus strand of MU277224.1, from coordinate 87,446 downwards.
CATGTCCCTTGCCATCTTTTGAATGTATCGAAGAAGCATTGCGGTGCGAGCGCTGCGAAGACGTGCGACCATATGCACGGAACAAACCTGCACACCGCCTACTCAATCAAACCGCCAGACCTTGCTGTACAGCGTGGGCCCCGAGCCCTTTTCAAAGACGTCTGGAGGTGCTGTGGACTTTCCGTCCTCACCACAGTCTGACTCATACTCCAGCATCGAGACTGGTCCACTGCAAGCCTTACACATGCTCAGGACGTGACGCAACGACGGCATCGACTCGCATGTCATTGACATCCGAGCTCCTCCTTTCTTAGGGCGTGGCGGCAATGCAGGGTCCCTTTCCTCCTGCGCCGCCGATCGTTTACCTGCTCTGGATGTCCGCGGGCCGCCCTTGATCACTGAAGAACACCTCCCACCCGCCAACCCTGACCTTCATCGGGAGCGTTGCCCTCGCGCTATACTATGGCATCTTCCACGTACACGTATCTTGAGCTCGTCGAGCGGTACATTACGTCGCTTCCTGCAACGGGATCGCAGGATCCATAGTCAATTGAGATGTCACTAAGTGCCTAACGGGACCTGCAGGATCGCTGTACGATCCTTTCGCATCCTGCCCACCTAGTGAGGTGAAAGTCCGGAATCCGCTCGGCTGCCTCGGCAGAGCTTGCTCCGGGCCGCGTGCCGGGCTCGCCGTCGCTTGAGGGCATCGCAGCGACTTGGCTGTCTGCAGACGGAGGGCGATAAGTTACTATTCGTTCCGAAAACGATGACACAATTACAAACACCTTGATCAAAGATTCACCGCTCAAAGTTCAGCAGTTGTTGGAGACGCGAGAAGAGGTGAGATACCATCCTTAGATTAGATAACGCTGCGGAGCTCAGGCCTTTCTCCGAGCCGATGTGGGCACCTTCTGGCTTGCTAGACAATACCAGCGCAGGGCGACAACCTCAATGTTGTACGATGAAACGTCCCAATCCATCTCGTTGGGGGGGCCCGACACTTCCTTCGGTCGTACGTGTGTTCTGACGTCCTGTAGGCTATACGCATCAAGTACGCATCCTCGAAACCCGTCTTCTCTACTTCCTTCAGATGTCCTCAAACACGGACTGGAGACACTTCCTCCGGTGAGTCTCTTCCACGCTCCTTTCTCCGATACCATTGCTTCTCTTCCGGCCTCCAGGGCGTAGACATTCACCAGTGGCATTGCGATCCGCGCGGGGCTCAGGGATAGGGGGATATGTCACTGCCGTGCAAGGAGTACCTGACCGCTCGTTTGCCTCTGCCCCAGTCTTGCATAGTGACTGGGCCCGCCATCCCCGCCGCTCGCCGCCGGTTGTCGTCGTTCGGAGGTACCTCTCCCAGGCTGGGGAAGCTTCTCTGCGCACGCGTGCAGTAATCGGCAGTTCATTATGCGAGCCCCTCCCCGCCTCCCCGACATGCTGACATTGTTCGAGCTCGCCGTCGGGATGCTGTGTCGCTGGGATCTGTGCCATGCGTGCGTGAGTTCGTCTTCGCTGAGGACAAGGGCATTCTGAATTCTGACTTCTCACGCGTAAGTGCAGGCTTTTGCAACGTAAGTTCTCGAGCAGGGCCACCTGCGGAAGCGACTTTCGACAACGCTACTTTCTTTTGATCCCGTCTTTCTTTTCTTTATCCGGGCCCTTGTGTTTATCATAGCCCAAGTAAATGTAACGTACACCCTGTTTCTATCCGCTGCCAGTCGGTCTCCGGAATTGGCCGCTCGACATACATATGTTGACCGCTGTTGACCGCCTCAGCTTCGAACTGACTTGAGATGTTCTTCACGACTCGGCGAACATGGATGACATGAATATGCGTCACATCAGTTCCGCGGTGCGATTTCGATGCCTGGAGCGCCACTCAAGTGTGCATGCGCGTGGGCGCGCCGCGTCTTGGCTGCGTCTGTGGCTGATGCCTATGATGCGGGCTCCATGACAGCGCTGTCTCAGTACGGGCATGATGCTACCACCATCTCCCTCTCAGCCGAAGCTATGTGTAGCTACGTATGTGCCCCGCTCAACGGCCCAGGGCGTCCCCCGGTGAGCTGTCGCCAATGAATGCCCGCCATCGCAGCACTCCGTTCATCCTCGTGCGTTCCGCTTTGATGGCGGCCTGTCCGCTCCTGTCTGTGTGGCTTGCGGTGGCCTGATGATCGGAGTGCGGCGGTCGAGGCAGCGATGGGGCCGGGTCAGGCCAATTGAGTCTTTGTCCCGTCAGAATCCCAACGAAAGGCAAATGACGATGGGCACTGTCGTACCTGTCAAAGAGACTTATCGGTCGGTCGATGGTCGGGAGCAGAAGAGGGCCGCTGGCCATATCCATAGGAGGAGGCATCCAGATGGGCAGCAAATGAGCAGAGATGCGAGTTGTGTTCCATCAGGCGAGCCGGGCGGGAGCACGCTGGCCGAAAGACCGAGGTACGACGGGGTACAACGGGCCCCTTGAACGGGGTACACCCTGGTACACCTCGGGGGGTGATCAGGGCGTTGTGCTGTTACCTAAGCGGCGAGACATCTGGACACCAAGATGGACACCAAGATGGACACCGTCGCCAACCGAGCGCCAAAGCCGCCAATCGTGGCTGCGGCCTCGGATCGTCGTCCACAGATCTGTCCACAGATGCTCTCATCAAACTCACAAAACCATCCACCCCCGCCAATGCAATGTTTCCAAGGCTTCGCTTCCCCTCTCTTCCCCTTCTCTTCCGACCATGCCTTCCACCCTTGAGGTCGACGCAGCTCCGGGTGCTGCAGCGTCGAACCCTCTTCTTTCCGCGCCCTCTTCTCCCGCAACTCCAGCTTCCCCACCAGCAAATTCTGGGGAACAAGAATACAAACCTCCCCCTCCATCAATTTGTCTTCTCTTTTCTCTTCTTTCTCGACGGGACTTTCTTCTTCTCGTATGGCCCGCTCTTCTCCTTTCCATCGTCGCCGGAGGCGTAGCGCCGTTCATGACGGTAGTCGTCGGCAACGTCTTCAACACCTTCGCAAAGGCGACAGTTATCGTAAACCCCACCCCCGCCGATAAACACCAACTCCTCCACGATATCGGCATCTACGCGCTCGAGCTGGTCGGCCTCGCAGCCGCCGCACTCACCACCAGCACACTCACCTCCAGTTTCTGGATCTGGACAGGCGAGCGGAATGTCATGATACTCCGCAAGAAGGTTTATGCCTCCGTGACCAGCCGCGAGATGATCTGGTTCGACACTAAGATGGGCGCAGAGGACTCTGTCCAGACAGACAAGAGCGATGGGCCTGTCGGTGCCGGGGGCTTAATGGCCAAGTTCACTCGGTGCGTGCCACCGAAGCTCTTCGCGACCTATCATTTGACTGGCGTCCGTTTAGGGAAACCGATGAAGTGCGCATGGCCTCGTCTCTGGCCAGTGGCATGATCGTACAGCATCTCACAACCTGCCTCGCTTGTCTCGTTCTGGCCTTCAGCCGCTCGTGGCTCCTCACACTCGTTATCCTCTCAACCGTCCCCGTCCTCACTTTCATACAGGCCGTATCCCAGGGCATGGCTGGCCCTCTCCTCGCGGCAGATCGCAAGTACTTGGCGACCGCAGGGACGCTAGTCGACCGCTCTGTTGCCGCGATCGCGACCGTAAAGGCGTTCAACGCCGCGCCCTACGAGCAGTCCGCGGTGGACGCCATCGCGGAGAAACTGCGTCTCAATTCGAACAAGATCGCGCGCGTTTTCGCGCTCATGTCTGGCTTTTCGCAGTTCACTGTCCTCGCGATGTTCGTACAGGCGTTCTGGTTTGGCTCGAAGCTCGTGCGCGAGGGCAAGGTCGCCGTCGGGGACGTCATGGCCGTGTTCTGGGCGTGTCTCTTCGCGACGACGAACCTGCAGATGATTATTCCGTACGTCATCACTCTCACTAAGGGGAAGACGGCGATGAGCGGCCTCATTGCCCTCATCAACGCGCCTACCCCCATGAACCCGGCCTCCTCCGCACCCAAGTCTAAACCTAGCACGATCGTACCTAAGAGTTGCGCCGGCAATATTCAACTCGAGAACGTAACATTCACCTATCCCTCTCGGCCAACTGTCCCGGTCCTCCGTAACGTGAACCTGCACCTACCCGCCGATGAGACGACGTTCATCGTCGGTGGTTCCGGTTCCGGCAAGTCGACGATCGCCCAGCTGCTCCTCCACATGTACGACGTACAGGAAGGTGTGGTTCTCCTTGATGGCCACGACATGGAATGCCTTTCCCCGGACTGGACCCGCGAACACATCTGCTCGGTCTCGCAAGCGGCCATCCTCTTCGACATGAGCGTGCACGACAACGTCGCGATGGGACTCGCCGGCCCGGGAAGCCGCCGCGGCCCGCAGGACGCTACGCGCGAGGAAGTGGTCGCTGCCTGCAAGGCCAGCGCCATGCACGACTTCATACAGAGTCTCCCCGAGGGCTACGACACCATGCTGGGTACCTCCGGCGCCAACCTGTCCGGCGGACAAAAGCAACGGTTGGTCATCGCACGGGCCATGCTTCGCGACCCCACAGTCCTCATTCTTGGTGAGCCATCAGCGCCATCGCCTTGACACTTTGCTGATGTCTGCATGATCCCCAGACGAAGCGACTTCTGCGTTGGATGCAACGTCCCGGGTCATCGTCTTTGATGCCATCAAACGCTGGCGGCACAACCGCACGACCATCGTCATCACGCACGACCTCGCCCAGATCTCCGCCGTCGACCTAGTCTACGTCCTCAAGGATGGCGCCGTCGTCCAGCACGGCTTCCGCCATGAGCTCGAAGAGATGGACGACGGCGAGTTCCGCCAGATGGTGCGCTCGCAGAGCCATCCCGGCGGCGACCGCGCCGAGAAGGCGCAGGACCCGTGGTCGGCCGACGCCGTGCGCGCGCGCGAGGCTGAGGTCGAGATCATCATCGAGCAGCAGCAGCAAGAGCGTGAGGACGAGAACGACCGGCTCCTCTCGGCGCGCCACATGAAGCACCAGAGCCTTCTGCGCCCGATCTCGGTCGGCAGCTGGATGTTCGATTCCTCGACGGAGCTCCCGGGCGTCGCGCCTGCGATGGTCGGCGACCGCAAGTCCGCACGCCTCAGCCGCTTTATCCCGCCTGATGCGTTCGCGGGAGAGCAGCCCCCCCAGGGCCGCCTGCGCCGCCCTAGCACGGTCTATCTCGAGGCCATCCCGCAGCCGATCGTCGCACGGACCACGACGACGCGCCCCGTCAGCCTCCAATTCCCGCCGACGTGGCAGACGTACAGTACACCTGGGTCTCCGACATCCTCGACGTCTTCCAAAGATGAGGAGTTAGACGAGAAGGCGGTGTACAAGCGGCGCTCTGTCACTCCGAATTCGCGGTTCAGTGCCATCGCTCCTAAGAGGAAGAGCCGTGCGAAGTTCGACGATGACATCGGTCTCCTGCCCTGGGAGAAAAACTCGAAGGAAATGGATGACGGGGCTAAGGTGGCACAGAAGCCGCGGACGACTTTGCAGCTCCTGCGCGATGTGTACCCCACCCTACCGTACAAGTCCCTCTTCCTCCTCGGCGTCGTGTGCGCCATCATCAGCGGCGCTATCACCCCTATCTTCTCGTTCATGCTTTCCCGGCTGCTCTTCGAGGTCTCCATCGGCGCTAACGACGTCTCCACAATCAACCTCTACGGCGGCATCGTGCTCTGCGTCGCCGTTGGCGACGGGCTGTTCATGGGCCTCAAGTACTTCATCCTCGAGAACGCTGCGATGCACTGGGTTACGCGTGTCCGCACCGTCTGCTACCGCCTCATCCTCGCGCAGGACAAGAAGTGGTTCGACAAGACGGAGAACAGCCCCGCGCGCCTGATGCACATCCTGACTAAGGACGGCGACGACGCAGGTGTTCTATTCTCGACCGTCCTTGGCCAATGCGTCGTTGTTACATCCATGTTCTCGGTCGGCCTCGTCTGGGCGCTCGTCTGGGGATGGCAGCTCACTCTCGTCGGATTGGCGGTTGGGCCGGTGTTCGCGTTGATCATGTCCGTGCAGACAAACCTGGTTTCCAAGTGCGAGCTGCGGAATAAGCGCGCTCGAGAGGACGTTGCGAAAGGATACTATGATGTGAGTTCGTTATTCTAATCCTCTCGCGCCTTGCTTATGTCCCTCGTGCCATGCAGACCGTTCTCAATATCCGCGGCATCCGCTCGATGGGCTTCGAGGGCGTCTTCCGCGAGCAGTACGATAAATCGGTCAACCATGCCCTCAGCAAGGGTGTGCGCGGCGCGTTCGTCGAGGGATGCACTCTTGGCGTAGCCAACTCGATCATCTACCTGTGCGAAGCCGTCCTGTTCTACGCCAGCGCGGTCTTCGTCTCGAATGGCACCTACACGTACCTGCAGATGACGCAGGTTCTCAACCTCCTCGTCTTCACTATCAGCGTAGGCGCACAGATCATGGGATTCAGTACGTCTTCTATCATTTGTTACTCCGCGCCATACTAATACGATATCTCTTCTAGCTAACCGCATTGCCAAGTCTCTCCAGGCGACCCAGGAGCTCAATAGACTCCTCAAGCTCTCCACCGACACCGACGAGTCACGAGGCACCCTGCGCCCTCCCGTCACCGGTCCTATCTCCTTCAACCACGTCTACTTCGCGTACCCGGAGCGTCCGGACGTCCCTGTTCTCAAGGACGTGACCCTAGAGATCCACGAGGGCGAAAGCGTCGCCATTGTCGGCGCCTCCGGCTCCGGCAAGTCCACCATCGCGGCGCTTCTACAGCGCCTGTACGAGCCGAGCTCAGGCTCGATCAACGTGGCATCCTGGGAGGTGCGCTCGGTCGACGTGCACCACATCCGGAACCACGTCGCTGTCGTCAGTCAGAACCCGAACCTCTTCGACGCCACCATCACGGACAACATTGCGTACGGCACGCAGGGGCTCTCTTCCGCCGACGTGCAGCACGCGGCGCAGGCGGCGAACGTCCACGAGTTCATCGCGGCGCTGCCGCAGGGTTACGACACGATGGTCGGCGAGAACGCCGCGCTCATTTCAGGCGGGCAGGCGCAGCGCCTGCAGATCGCGCGTGCACTTGCGCGGCCGGCGAATATCCTCATCCTGGACGAGTGCACGTCCGCGCTGGACGGCGCGAACCAGGCGGCGGTGATGCAGACGATCATGAATGCCAAGGTCGGGCGCACGACGCTGATGGTCACGCACAAGCTGCCTGTCATGCGCATGTGTGACCGGATTGTCGTCGTGCACGAGGGCACGGTCGCGGAGCAGGGCTCGTACGAGGAGCTCATGAGTCGCAGGGGCGTCTTTGCGCAGCTCGCATCCGGCGGAGAGTGGGCCGGCGAGTGATTCAAGTACTTACTTACAGTCTTTCCTTCATTTTTTTCGTTTCTTTCTGTTTGCTGGGACTTCACAACACTAGAGTACATATGCATCGTTAGCATAGCCATCACTATCCTTAAGTTTTCGTTTATACTGACTGTACTATTTATCGCTGGCGATTCATTTGTATCACCACCACAAGTACCTGCAATGCATCTTCTCTTCGTACCATCCCTGCGCATCTCATCGGCCGGAAATCGCATCAAACACGTTGCATATCAATCCAGTATTACCTGAATTACACACGGCGAAGTCGCACCACGTGTGCGCACATTGCGGCAGCTTCTTTTTCGCGTGCTTTCTTCTGTTTTCTGACGACGAACGTCGACAGATCAGCAGTCTCACATTTCTCACCCACAGCCGCGTAGATTCGGAACACGCCGATGCAAGGGGGAGATCGGGCTCTTTGGATCTCATCTCATCTGTCATGTCGATCTGGTTATCGGGATCTTCGCTTCCTGGTTACGACGCCTACAGTGGCGGTGCCCGGGGTAGATTGGCTGCGGAGATTCGCCATACGAGCGTAGCACGGAGGGACAACGTCAATATCCTTTGGCGCACTTTCTCTGAGACGGAGGGTTATCTAAAGAGTTCTGAGAAGCTGTATCAAGGCGCCATCGAGCAGCAGTAGCTATATTGCGCATGGGGAATCGCCCTCTGATTCCTGCAATTTCATTATCTGAGACAGCGAAGTTAACCGATCAACGGTCATGGGTTTTTGCCGACGCTCCGTCAAGCTCAGCTCCATGTGGCAATCGGCATAGGTTGTCGACTACTTTCATCCTCCGGTCGGGTAGGAGACTGAAGGCCCCGAGAGCTGAGGGGTTTCAATTCGCCAAACTGACCGATGCGGCGGTTGGTCGTACATAGGACGTAGG
>MU277224.1:50229-79131 GCA_022160305.1 Artomyces pyxidatus | reverse complement strand
GGCTACATAGGACGGTCATGTTGAACAACCGTGCTGCTTATGTCGTGCGGGGTACGTGATCTTCCTCGCCCGCGGGCTTTCCGCGCATCCCACGCACGGACCCCACTGCACCTACTCCTGCGCGGGAATGTCTGGAGAACTCGACGTGACGTTCACAACTTGCGATCAAGTCGTTAATCTCCCATGTCGGCGATTGTGATTAGCAGTCGATCGGCAGGAACATTTCCAGAGCAGCCTCTCTAAAGTATAAATCCCTACTGCACCCGCAAAGGACGGTTCAATCACCCATGTGCACCGGGGATAGCGACATTTCCAATGTCAAGCTGATGGAGCAGAGGCAAGTGATCAGGCCTTCAGGTAGCTTACTTCCGTTCCGCACGAATATATGTCATCAACCCTCCTTCTGCATGCGTCCGCTTCGGATGTTGGGGAGGCTTGGGGGAAAAGAGTAACATGTGATTCCCCCCCTTTCTTGCTTCACTTGTACCGACGTATTATTTGGTATACTCACTGCGAAGTTCGAATCGCGACTCGGGGTCGACGCGACTTCGAGGACGCGACTCGACGTGGCGACGCGTCTCGGTCACGTGCGCTTGACAAGGCGATTTACTAATACCACGGTTCGGAGCGGATGCGCGCTGCGTCTTCGTATTTACTTCTTTCAACACCTGGGTACACAGGAACTTGCCTTTCATATCGTGCTCGTACAACATCCTACAGACCAGAACTGTTCCACAATAGCCGTCTCCGAGTGGGCAGCACTCATCGATGGATATGGTCAGCTCGAAACGATTCTCTTCAGACGAGCTGTAGATAACCTTCTCTGAAATGCCCTCGTGCTAATATACGTTCAGACGTTCAGACGCGCTCTCACAGCTAAAAGAGGCGAATCCTGATGCATTGTTCCGAAGTGAATGTGGATATACAACAATAACCTACATGAAGCAACTACTCTGAATACAATCTATGCCACGCAGTCAACCAGCTAATGCCAGTCTAAATCTTCAGCCTAGTAAGGGCCGAAACCATGCGCAGGAGAGGGCGGATATTTGTCTTTGTCCATGGGACTGAGCCCGATTTCCGCGTCGTCGTCCAGGACGACGTTCATGTCGATATAAGAGATGCGGGACGCGCCGTCCGAGCTGCGCGTCTTCTTGCCGCTGTGGAACATGTGCGATTCGTTTGTGAACGCCGTGCTGCTCGCGCCGCTGAACATGACCGGATGCACAGGCCCTGAATGCGGCCTGGAAGATGCAATCGTCAGCATCGCACATCGCACCCCGAAAGCAGGCGCGGACACGTACTTCTCGAAACGGTGGCCGGTGGAGGCGTGCCAGACACGCGTGAGGAACCCTCCGAAGACGCGGTAGTTCTTCTGTGCCTCTTGCGCGAGACCGAAGAGCGCGAAGAACACGAACGCGGAGAGCACGTTCGACCAGCGCGAGAGCTCGATCGTCGCGACGCTTTCCGAGGTCGCTTTCCAGTACACCGCCGGGATCTGGTCGACGCGCGAGAAGTCGGCGTGGATCCACGACCAGCTGGCGTAGGGGTAGTAGCCGGGAGAGGTGCGATCGAGGTAGACGAGGTAAGAGGCGATGGGGACGGTGAAGCAGATATCGACGAGCGCGAGGACCATCAGGCGAATGTACAAACTTCTCTGGTATGAGAAGCTGTCATTGGTGGACCCGCTGGAGATCATGCTGTTTAACTCTTTCCGGCGGCTGTAGAAGTTGTGCATTGCGCGAACTGATAGGCTGAGGGTCAGTACAGATTCAATGATCGAATTTTACGCTGCACTCACTCCCGTAGTAGGCTGAAAGAAATCCAATAACGATAGGCCAAGCAAAACAAACTAAATATGTCCAATCAGTGTTGACGGTCGCAGGCCAGCAGCCGACGTCCTCCAGGATATTGAAGCGATGTCCCTGAACGATATACGCTAAGATAGCAGTCAGGACGATGCAGGAATTAGATGAAGAGGCAGGCTTACCCAAGATGACGTCCAGGATGGGTAGACCAAGGCCGAGGGAGAGGTCAATTAAGGCCTCCCGCCGCTTGTTCAATTTTGGGGCAGCGTCCGAGGTAATGAGATGCAACCGGCGGGTGATGCAGAGCGTCGACAACGGAATCGCGACATTGATCGCGATGATTATGCGTGTTGCTAAAGGAGTAGAAGGAATGCATCAGCAACGACGGACGCCAGGTTGGAAGATAGATTGACGCACAAATGTCGCACCACACCGGCGCGACGTTGAGAACACTCCCATTCCATACACGGGAATTGACGAATGAATTCAAACACCCCAGGGCCGACCAAAACATGAACAAGCAGGTCCCAGTATTGGCACCTATATTTGCGTTACTTATGAGCCTTAGTCGCCATGAACAGGAATCTGCGTTACCTTCCGCATGCCAGTAGAAGGGAATTAGCACCAAGACGAAGCCAGTGAAGGAGAACGCAGAGAAAACGGCATTCGGAGGCTCGTGGGACATCTTTGGGTGTAATCCTGTTCTACCGCACTACGGGTGAGAGGAAGCGGCAGGGTCGAGTGCGGGGTGCGGTTAGCCTTACATTCTCTTCCGAAGGCTGCTTTTGAATGGGTGTATCGAGGTGTATCGCCCGGATGATCAGGGGGAAATGTTGCCGTGGTGGAGCTCTGAGACAGACCTTATCCAGTTGCGGCGACGAAGCCTCTTCTCGGAGGCAAATAGTGATACACGTCCCTCAATATTGCGGTGGGTGATGGAGAAGTTAAAACACTGGAGGACAGATGGATATAAGATTGTAGCCGGAGCGCCGACTGCTGACCGCAACGAAGTCGAGTAGCACCCTGGAGCACCGGGCTCTCCATATGTGCGTCCAGGCCATATGGGGCGGACACACGTGAAAAGCCGAGCTGTAGCAGTCCCCCACAACGAACAGGAACAACGCGCGGCGCGGTCAATCCCTCTTCACCAATTTTTCTGTGAATATTTGTTGAGCAGAAACGCCTGATAAGTAGGACGCAGTCCACATACGCTATGCCCCAAAGCAGCTATCATGGCACGATCATGACTCGATAGAAAGTCGAGAGAGAATGTCTCTCAGGAACATCGTCGAGGGGCGTTATGCTCTGCTAAGCTCCGCTGGCAGTTACAATCAAGTAACTGTCTAGATCCCTCGGTTACAGTAGGACTGATGATCAGACTTCTGAGTTTAGCTCGTCAATCGGACGTACAGTCACGTACTTTACAAATTGCGCGCAATTGGAAGTGTGGAAGATCGCTTCTCCATCATCGCTGAGTGCCAAATCTGTACGAGATTCGTCGGTGAGATCAAAGCGGCACCATTGCACTGCGAGCAGTGCTCCTATCCACTTGAAGCGGTCAAGGTGAGCGCATGGACACCGGTGTCCATGCGCTCACCTTGACTGCTTCAAACCGAACCTCTCAGGTAACTCTTCGCCGTTTTGAGTAGCATTTCTTGCGCGACAGATGCGCGCCGCATTGGCACCTCAGTGGAATCGGCCAAGGTCGGCTTCTAGTGTCCTTGTAATCTCGTATCATCCTCGCGTCAAGGTCGATATGTAAGGTGAGACACGGCCGGCGGTGGAAACTTTGAGAGCGGCGGGTTGATATTTGATGAAGACGATGGACAGAGTCTGCCCGGATCCGTTGCGGGTCCGCATCAGCTGTTCACCGATCACCGTAGATTTGTCAGCATCGCTCCTCCGCTTACAGCCTTCCGCATCGAGGCTCCTTCAATGATCACCTTGCCACGGACTTGACTGCGGTTTCAAACTTTGGAGTCTTCATCCTCATCTTGTTCTCATCCTGGCTTTGTCGACTCTTCGAGAATACTCTTCCGTAAGTCGTGTATCGAGCCGAAGCTGTTATCCGGTGTAGCGAATTGTCCTTCGCCTCCCCGACCAACAGGACCACGGTCTTCGAGCTGGTGCGTTGCGGGGCTGATTGAGTGGTGCAATTTGCGTTGACATGGCTAACGACCGGCTTCACGCCAGCCTTCGTTCGTAAATCGCGATTCATACATCTTCTGGTCGTCTGTGCTGTCATTGCGATGCTATCTCTGCCTAGGTACGGCTCTGTGATGCCCTTGCGGTCCCCATTCGTTCCACTCGGCCACACCTAGTCTCCGCTGTCGCCGACAGCTACGACTCATTTCCTTCTGTTAGGCCACTTCTACCATCTTGCTTTCTGATCTGGACGACCTGGTGCACTTAGACGATATCGACTAGGTCGAGCATCCTCCAAAGCTTGCACATCTACTGGAAGCTTGACCTGTACATGGTCTACAGCCAGCCTAGACCGGTCCGTTTTCTATCCAAGATTGTCTAGGTCGAGGAGACGTCGTCATACTCGGCTGTGGGTTGGAGATCTGACAACACTATCCACTTGTATGAGATGGCACCTTCTGATATACGCTCCCACTGTTGTGTGTATCCCCGTTCTCAGGCTCCCATCTTCCACCTGTCGAAAGTCGAGATATATACATTCGCCATCATTTAAGGCTCTTTACCACGACGTCTCGTGTCTCTCTCTGGTCTTCGGACGCTCCAATATTCCGAGCCTCGTCCATCAGTCCTCTCAGTCGAATTCTTTCTCACTTATCTTATGTCATCTCTACCTTCTCTCTCATGTCGCGGGACATGTCGCGGCTAGCCGACTTTCGATGGTGGAATCGTCGGATATATCTGAGGATGTCGTGATGCTGCAAACGGTACTTCGCTTTCTGTGTGCTTGCCAACGGTCCGTGGGACATCTACCTCCGGATATTGGAGAACGCTCTCAAGTATGAAGCATATGCGACACAGCGGGGATCTTGATCAACGACGCACCGATATCTCCCGATGTCATTGTCTACCGTTCGACCCTGACATATATAGATCTCCCTTCCCTTGCACGACGTCACGGGCGATCTCCTGCAACCCTGAGCAGCCTGACGGAGACATCGGCGCAAGACTAAATTATGCGACGCGTACGGTACGGAGGTGCAGACGCCGTTGAAATCTGGCATCGATAGCAAGCTCGACGTCTGGGATTTGCTGGCATCTGGCACTAGGGTTGATTCGTCGACGGGGATGCATGCGAATGTCTGTCTTGTGTCTGTCAGTCCGAATATATGAATACCTTCTCAGGGTATTTTGTCGCATAGAATGTGTGCAAATCGGGGCGCAGGTACTTCGTACCACGTTGAGTGAGATACGTAGCTCACAGTAACTCAAATGGTCACGTAGATGCGTTTGGAGACTGTCCGCTAGCCTCATAATGTCTATGGACCTGGGGAGATGAGGCTGGAATGTGTTGACTGCGTAAGCATCGTCCTCGGATCGCTTCAAGAGCAGGCATGCTAAGAACATCCTCAAAAGAACGACGGACTGCGCATCCTGCGCCATTGAAAGACGACCTATAACCGATTGACCAATAACTGCAGTCTTCCCGGTGAGATCATAGGCCGTGGCGATCACTTCGGTGTTCAATCAGGCATGTAGAAAGATCGTCCCGGCATTTCTATAACCTCTTCTTCAATTGAACAAGTATCCCTGCGTGTAATTAGATGAGTTGGACATGTAGATACACACACAAGCTCTAATGCACAACACTTTCAGATGGTGAACGTCCATGCGTTTTTGACCACGTCGGAGTCTCCAATTTGCTCCACCTAGACACCGCGATTGTCAGTCAGGCGAAAAGGGACAAACAAGACTGAAGACGTACTTCAGTCACCATCACGCCGTCCTCGCACAGGAACACTCGCAACGTAGGATATCCAACGCCGGAAAATAATCTTGCCAGATCATCCGGGACCGGCACCTCCGTCTTGAGACACGGAAACGACGTCGTGACGGGGAACGGGTCGTGCTCCACACGGATGTCATTGACGGACAGAATCCTGGCCTCGCGGTCCCGCGCCAGGGCACGCGCGACCCGGCGCGGGTGGTAGTCGAGGACTGTCATCGTCGGCCGCGTTTGTAATGCAGGGTCTGAGACAGCAACCGTCCGCATCCCATGAACGAGGAACCCAAGCATTTTCTGCGGAAGTAGCACCACGCGGGCGCACTCTAGACCCCAAGCTTCCCAGGGCACAGGTGCCGGCGGCGGCGGATGCGAACGAACGTAGGCCAGTAACATGCGCACAGAGACATGGATGGCTATGTCCCCACTTGGCACACCCGCGTAAGCATTGACGACCAGTAGCCGCTCAGCTGGGTCGCTGTGGAACCAGCCTGGTGCACCGCCCGAGGAGCTCGCGCGCCATGGAGACATGTGTGATTCAATGATGGTGGAGATGTTCTGCACGGCTGCGGGAAGTAGGAAGAAGTAGGTGTAGGAGATGTCGTCATCGATGGAGGCTGCCGAAGGACCGTCTCTGAATTGGACCACCTTTATGCCAACGGTCCTATCATGATATGACGCACTCACATCCAGTATGAGATGCCAGGGGTCCAAGAAGCGCGTCCTTTGGTACGCTCCCCAGGGACCCTGAGCCTACGAGAGCAGTGTATGTTCAACAGCTGAGGCAAAAGACAAGGCGAACAAAATACTCACGCCGCTGAACACGATCGTGCCCGTCTTCCAGTTATATACAACGTGCTCCCAACCTGCCGTTGGACGGGACCTTTCAAACATTTCAAGAAGAAGGTAGTCTCCACAGATATCGGCGACAGCCTCGGATGATCGGGTTGGGTCGTATTTCAACGCAATGTAACCCCCGTCACACGCCAATGGGTGAACATCGCCCGTTGAAAGCGCCCGCAGGTGATGCCGAACAGTGACTCTACGATTTTCGTTAGCTCGTGCGTGCGAAAGGTAATGCAACAACCGAAAGGTACTCACGGCGCCTCCGAAACAGTCTCCACCCAAACTATAAGATCCTGCGAAGAGTCTATCATAACATCACTGAGTCTGCGTTGCACGACAACATCGCGATGCTGCTCCTCGATGCCACGCAGCGTAGAAGGAAGTTTCTGGAACACCATGGCCGTGCTTGATGCGTTCAGAGCATTTCTGTCGAGAAAGACCAATGCTTCATTTGAGAGCGACACTGACCAGTCTACTAGAGGTGATTTAAGTCCGTGGAGATGTGTCGCAGCGTCCTGTTTAGTCCATCGCAGGTGTCGCCACGCGTCGTCGTATAGACGCAGTCGTCTGAGCCGCTCAACAACACTCACGTTGTGCTCACTCTCGTGTGGACCATCGAGCGCCCCGCACGCCGCCAGTTCGGCTGTGTACTGCAGGGACGTGGATCCGATAAAGATCCTTCGCAACTTTCTACAAGTCTACTGGGCGCATGAGTCACGTCTGCGACAATCGACTAGAACTGTTGGGTACCGCACCGCTTGGCAGGATATCAATGATTGAAAATCAAGATGCTGTAAGATCTCCAGCAGGACGTCATCGAAAAGACGTAGCATGGCAGCAGCTCGGGGAAGCAAGAGGACGTGGAATGAGATGGATTGTGTGCACGATCATTGACATTCTGGTTGGACTTGCGACTCGCAGGCTCACAGTTGGTGCCGGATGCCCGGCCCGGAGCTGCTGCGTCTCCACGTCGCAACGGCGGCACGCCTGCCTCAGTGCCTGCTGCCTCACAGCCTCCAGCAAGCCGCACTCTGCAATTTCACACCCACCTTTCGCTTCTTGTAAGGCGAGAGGAGGAAGGAACCGAGATTTCAGGAAGGGCTATTTCCGGACGACAAGGTGAGTACGAGACAATCTCACATCTTTGACGCAGCTTCAATAGCTCGATGACAGTTTCTATCCTCCATCTTAAGTATGGGTGAAACATCGTTGGCCCCCAATCTCGCGCAGCTGAGCGTCGACGACGATGACCAAGAGCTCTCTTCAACCGCGATCTCCCCATCTTTGACACCTATCTTCACTCTCCCTGTGGAGACCTTGACCGAGATATTCTCGTACTTGCCTTGTCACATCCCCGAACTGCGTGCGGAGCATGGGGTGCAGAAGAATCCGCGATGGCTCTCCGTCACCCAAGTCTGTAGCCACTGGCGACGCGTTGCTCACGCTTGCAGGGAACTATGGGTAGTCTTACCACTGGAGAACAAGCATTGGACCGGCCTCGCCTTGGAGCTCTCCCATGGTTCTCCGCTTATCGTCAATGTGAACGAGCCGGAAGGAGTGTCGAGCTATGCCGCCGTCTCTCTCGCCTTGAAGTACACGCAGCAGATCTGCCAGGTGTCCTGGGTGGCATCCTGTAGATCGCGTCTCAATCGATTACTGGACGACGTAGGGCCTGTGCCCCAGCTGGAGTCCTTCACTTTCTCGATAGCAGACGACGAAATCAACGGCGGCACCCCCGATCTCACCCCCATCCTAGCCTTCCCCGTACTCCGAAAGGTTCACGTACGCGGAGCTAGCTTCGGAAACACACGTCCTTTACTCTTCTCTCCCACAGTTACAGATCTCACCTTCATAGACGTGGATGTCGGAGCTACTCTAGCAGATCTCATCGCAACTCTACGTGGTCTCCGAAAATTAGAGAGGCTGATCTTACGAGATTGCTTCCCATTGGAGCCTCTCGACAATTCATCACCACTACTGATTCCCATCGTCCTTCCCCACCTGATCACACTATCGTTGAGCGGAGACATCGCCGACGTATCGGATACTCTAGCCCTCATCACAGCTCCTGCCTGTCAGGAGCTCAGTCTGGAATGCATTTGCTTCGACTTCGTAGAAGAAGCCATACGCCGACACCTCACCAGCATGCTGGCGGACCGCGATTCATCGTCCGTCATGTCCTCGCAAAATTCCTATCAGGCGCTGCGCGTCCTGTCGTCAAGCAAGCAGCAAACGTATTTCCAGGTCACACACCCTCTCGTTCCTTTTGCGGGCCTCCCCGAGCAGCTCAACCTCATACTCCACCATTGGGAACGCGAGAACCTTGAGCGAGAGGAGTACGTTTGCGCAGCGCTGCCTCTCGGTGCGCTGCAGCGGCTAAACATCGGGCTTCTCCTCTTCAAGACGTCCTGGCATCGCGTATTCGCACATTTCGTTCAGTTGCATGACGTCACGATCAACGACGACACCATGTCCGACGTCGCTGCAACTCCCCGTTGGCAGCCCCCGTCTCCAGACGCCCAGCTTGCAGTCATCCCGCGCCCAATTTCGGTGGTGGTCGAGGATGTGCACTTCTTGTCGTCTCCACTTATGCTCGGGTTGATGTCGCGGGTGATGGAGAGTGGGAACGGTCGCTTCCGGTCGCTGGAGCTGCGCAACTGCGTCATCAGCCCTTCTTCCGTGAAGGATCTCCAGGACAAATTCGGCGCAGATGTGGTTCACTGGGACGGAGTTAGCGGTCGAAGATGAGGTGTAGGATCGCCTCTGCGATTGCATTTGAGGATGTGCTCTGTTGAGTCCAACCGTCGCCTGCCTCTGTTTCGGCCGGCTAAACTTTCTAAGCGCAAGGAAAGGACCTTCAACGTTCGTCGGCATGGGCTCCAGTCGTATACCGGAGGATACGTAGCGAGTGGCGATCAGCATCTTCGCGTCGGAGCATGGCCCCGTCCATCTGGGCGTTACTGTCGCCATACCGGTAATGTGTATCTCAATCTTTCCTGATGCCTGTATCAGGGCACGGTCGATAACCGGTTTCTTCTTTGGACAATTTCCATCGCTTCTCAGCGCGCACTTCTTCTACGTGGCAACGAGGCATCGGCGCTCAAGCCCTGCTTCCTGTCGTTGTCGTTGCGCTCGATTTTGACCATCTGTGCGGGTTAACAACCAGGTATCCTGTCTCGCACTATATCATATGTGTTCATTCAGCGCTACGCGGCGCGTTCGTGCTTGAGTCTGTGATACTCTCGCAGGCGTTCATTAACTTTCCTCAATTTGGCGTTGTCGGTGTGATTGTCCCAAGCTTTATCCTTTCCTCCTCAGATCTTCATTCTCCAGTTTTGTTTCGGTAACGATCTCTCTTGGATTGTTCTGTTGCTACACCTCCCATGTACTAGCAGAGCGGCAAGTTGTGAGCCATCTTCCGGTAGATGCGCATTACCCACCTCACAATTTCCTTCGACGGTTACCACCCTCTCGCCGCTCGTTGAAGGTATTGGCCACACAGCTTAACAACAACCATATGTCATACTGAGGCCTGGTCTTTTCCAAGTTTCAATTGTCAAGCGCAACTGGCGGCAGCTGATCGAAATGGGACAGACAGTTGGTCCCGACCCCGAGGATGCCCGGGGCATCTATGATCTTGACTTGCAGAACGTTGTCTTTACCTCCAAGGCCGCGGATTAGCCTCTTAGGACAGTGCCCTGGAGAAGTGATGCTGGGCTCTCGCTACCGGGCCTCGGCGACTCTGCTACCAATGGAAATGGCGTACTTCCTCTCCGGTCCCGACTCCAAGTCTCTCTCGTGGAGCAAGATGTGCAGTCCATCGCAGCAGTCCGGCTTGAATATCGACACTCTCGGACCACTGCACCGCGGTGTGCAGACCGGCTCTACGTTGGCCTATGTCCATTTCACTCGATTTCGACGGAGTAAGCAGTCCCGTATCGTGCGTGATTGCGTGAAGCTTGACATCGTGAGTCTGGTTCGGGCTTCAGGCTGCTTGTGCGTTGCTCACGCTTGCAGAAACTTCGCGCAATAGGTCCACTCCGGTTCCGCCATATCTCGTCTTCTTCACTTCCTATGTGCTGGCCATAACTCAGTACGTGCCGGGTCTCTTCTTGCTCACCTCAACGTTAACCCTGTTGCCCATGTAGACGTTCCCCTTCCCGTTTCGCTGTTCTCCTCTTTCGACCTCGTCCGCTTGTTCATAGACTGGCCACGAATGCGTCCGCTGCTACATTATCAGGGTACGGCGGCTCACGAATGCCTATCGGTGTGACTGTCGTTTCTTTTTTCTGCAGTAAATTCCAACCTTCTTTCACACGGTACTTGGCATGACCCGTCTGTTAGATTTAGATTGACAGTCATACGTAGTGCACCGCTGGCTGTCTCTAGTCTTCTTAGTACCCAATCTGTACAGAGATGATTGCTGGTCATGCGAAGAGAATTTCTTAGAGTGTAGACTTGGGCCACATAAGCACACTGGGATTCAGAATCAACAATAGCATTGAGTTACAAGGTCAGAGCCTTTCCACCACCATAGGCAACTTCGGCCCGTATGTATCAGTTCCTTTCACCGCTGGCGTGGTGATTCCGCCATATTTCCAGACAATCTCTGCCTGCGAAGGCGAGAAACGGAACGATCTGACGAGGTGCGACAGGGCGACCTCTGCAGCCGAATTAGCGTTCAGTCAGTGGCGTAAGAGAGCCGGATGTCGACGCACTCATTTCCAACTCAGAGAATTTGAAACCGCTGGTTATGTGGCGTAGATCAGGCTGAACACCGAACAGCAGCGGAGATACTATGAAGACGTACATGCAGGAACTCCCGCCAGCCGAAAATGTCATCCTGTTCAACGCCGCACGATTGTGAGATTGCCGTGGGACCGAAGAGCAATGGAACTGACGTGTTTGAATAGACCCCCGGGATGCGCGCCTTCGCCACACTATCTGGAAAAGGAGAGAGAAAGCGCTCGGGCTTCCATTCCTCCGCATCTGCGCCCCAGATGTCCTTGGAGCGGTTGATCGCGTTGGAAGGAATGACGATATCGGTCCCTTGAGGCACGAAAATGGCGGACAGCGGGCCATCAGACGTCTCGATCGGCCGTGACAGCGGTACGGCCACGTCCTCTCTGCAGCTGAAAAAGAGGAAGTAGTAAGCGTCAGATATATCTGCGGCTTTGACGCGACACTGACGCTCGACTAATGAAAGCCACGGGTGCGTATCTGCAACATGTTCAATCAGAAAATTCGTTCGTATGCCAGTACGCAGCGATAGGCTTACACTCTGAGTGTCTCGTGACACACAGCCTCGAGATACGGCAGCTCAGAGAGGGCCTCGTAAGTCAGCTCACCGTCTGTGTGTGGTACGGATGCGTTGTTAAGCTCGCTCCTAAGTCTCTCTTGCACATCCGAATTCTGAGCGAGCAACAACAGGATACGCGACAAAGCGACCGCGGTTGTTTCGGTGCCTGCAAATAAGAATGTACTAGACAGGCAGTTAGAGCACAGATCTCGAAGGTACGGCACATGAGAGGCTTAGAATTCTGACGTACCCTATCTGGCCAATGATCTCTTCATCAGGTAGTCGCACATCGTCGGCTGAATCCTCATTTTCTCTCACTGCGCCGGCGCATATGTCAGCCCTAAGCACTGTCAGTGGCGGAGAGAAACTAACTGAGGAGACTGATCAGATCTTTTCCCTCGCTGAGCTGACGCGTAAAGTCTTCGTCTCCTTTTGCAAGCAACGCCTTCTTCTCCTCGAAGATCCGCACCGAGTATTTGTGTATTATGTCGGATATCCTGATCACGTTGTGCAGCTTGGCACTTGGAATGCGAAATGCGCAGAGCCGGAGGAAACGGGGCCACCTTGGGAGCAGGTGCGCGATTCTCTGAAAGACATAGAGGCTTGACGTCGTAGGCCTATCGGTGATCATCAAGAACTGACTACAAGGATATAAAACCGACGTAGTTGACTGACATGTATTCCTGTATGGCCGCTGCGAACTCATGCTCTTCGGCGTTCGGATTGAAGCTATCGAACGTGTAGCCAAGGCCTCCTTGGGACAACAGCTCCAGCGAGAGGCGGCCAAGCCAGTCGACAAGCTCAATCTCCCGGGGTTCGTCGGCGGTCAGCTGCCGTAGGACGAGTACTAGCTAGATCGGGTGGCGCTTCTGATCAGGGCACGTTACAGCGGCCGCATGGTGATCAAAATTGGACTGACCTGGCGCGTAACGCGGTGAAATAGAGGAACTAAAGAGCGCAAGTGCCGGGGGGCGAAAATAGGATTAAGCATCTTGCGCTGCCTGCGGTGGTGTGCGCCTGGCCGAGTGATTCAGTAACCCCTCGAGTCGTGAATAGAATGACACGGCGGACCTGTAGCCGCCAAGAGGCCCGGGCCCCATACGAGCCTGTTGTTCCTGAAAGGTCGAGCAGTCTCGTCAAACTGTCTCACGCACGACATGTGACAGACCCACTCTACGATTCCTGGCGCCCTTTCGAAAGTGCCGTCTTTCTTGACCAGTATGTTCGCCACGGCATGGGTGTCGGAAATCACGAGAACGGAGGCCTTCAGCCGCCGCGACGTCAGTTTGTTTTGATACGCGAGAACGCCAAGGTAGACTCACTCCGAAAAAGCCAGTAATCCTATACACGCGTCCGTAAGTGTCATTCAGATGCTTGTGAAACTTCGCTGCGCCATGATTGAACATTTGAGTAAGATTGCCTATAGTCATACGTGAGTGCGGCCTCTCTCCGTCAAGAAACTGACCCTCACCTGAAAAGAGAGACACGCTAGGTGGGCCATGGATGGTCCGCAAGCTAGCTTGTCTCAACAGTTTGCGAACGACGCTGATCAACAAAGTTGCGCAGGTCAAGAATATCATGCCGACAATGGCACAACACGATAGCGCGAAGATCGAGAGCCATGGGTCGTGCAGCCACACTGAACGATCGTTGAACATGGTGAGTTGCGGAGAGTGCATGAATGACTCCATCGGCAGGGTGTGATATTGATACTGATTTTCATACCAGCCTGGTCTTATATGCGCTTTGTGCCTTTGCTTCTGTCAGAAACCTTGATAGGAGAGCTGGGGACCGGACATTCAGTTGCAACATCGGGAAAGGTTCAAAGGCAAACACGGAATGGCAAATAGAGTTATGTGGCGGAACTCTAGGCAGAAACGAAAACAACCTGAGGGCGCACGCAGCAACCTTGTGACACTACAGACGTATACAAGTTTGCGAAGGACGTCCGTTGAAGGACAAAAGGCCTGTCATTTTGTCGAGATCCGCTGTCGTCCTATCGATGTGGAAGACTGCCATATCGCCGTGTAAGCCCGGTGACAGAATTTCATATGTCGAATCGACGACAGTGCTTACCAGTTACCCGTCTTACATGCTCCTGGGAGAAAAGCGCACTCGATAGTATAAGTGACAGGCCACGCCCCGTATGGCAAGCCCATCGTCGTCGATATCGCCGCCCAACTGCCGCGCCATGATCCCCTATACCCCTGCTGATCCTTCCGCTGCCTGTGACAGCATCCGCGCCTGCAGGACACTAGACAACATCATATCCGCATCGCTTGTGACAATCCTTGCCTGCATCTGGACTGCGGTCCATCGAAATGTGCCGGGTCCAGCTGTCGCTGGGAGGTCGCGGCTCCGCCACTCCGTCGCTCGGGTCCTAGAATTGGTGCAAATCGTAGCAGTGACGCTGCTGGTGCCAGAATGGGTCTTCGCATGGGCCGTACGGCAGCTTCTCATTGCGCGCGATGTCGCAAAACAGCTCGAGAGCGTACGCAACGAGGCGAAGAGGGCGTGGGAGGTGAAAAGGGGGGGCGATGAGGGAGGCGGCGATGGGAGAAGAGAGTGTACGGATTCTGGGAATGGCAACGCAAGAGAGTACACACCTTCAACCAATCTGTGCGCTGGACGACTTGATGGATCCTCGTGTGAGTAAGAACGCTGGCAGCTGGGGCTCGCTCGCTCTGACAAGCCAAACAGTGGCAGTTGACGAACGCGTTGGCCGTTTGGGAGGCAGTGAGTAGAGTGCGCGTGTGAGGAGGTCCAGCCACTCACCGGCAGGTGTGTTTCGTAGACTGGACGACTCAGCATGGTTTCTTCGTCATCATGGGTGGATTCCACCTCTACGAAGACGGAGAACCCAGGCATCCGCTGTCGCGCTGGGACGTTGTTGAGCTCGTGAGGACTGGCGACCTCGTACCACCCACTAACGACGAAATCCGAGGGCTGAGCCAGGGCGATGCGTTGTCCAAGGCGCTAGCAGTCGTCCAGACGCTATGGTTCGTCGGCCAGAGTATTGCACGGCATGCCGAGGACCTCCCGATCACGCAGCTCGAGGTGATGGCGCTCGCGTACACGACCGTCACGATTGCGATGTACGTTGCGTGGTGGTCCAAGCCGCAGAATGTCGGGAGTCCAGTCCGCGTCGCTGTGAAGCTGCCAGAGCCATGGTGGGCGGAAGAGGTGAACTGGTATCAGCGCATCCTGGCGGTTACAACGGGCTGGCAGGACTTGCTAGTCGATCTGCGCAAGCAGTCACGCGTCCCGACATTCTACAGCGGGAATATCAACAACCACGACAGTGGTCTCTACGCTGATGTTGTTGCGCTTTGTGCTGCGATGGTGTTCGGCGCGGTGCATTGCGCTGCCTGGAATTACGATTTCCCCTCCCGCGCAGAGCAACATCTTTGGCGCATATCCTCCATCGGCATCATCGCACTTCCCGGGGCAATGCTTCTCGTCATCCTTGCACTGTGGGTATTGGAAAAGTACGAAGACGTGCTCCCATACATAGCTATGTCGGTCTTCTTTCTCTCAAGTCCTATGTACATCGCAGCCCGCGTGCTCTTGCTTGTACTCTCTTTCACCACTCTTCGATCACTTCCTCCCGAGGCATACCGAGCAGTCCAGTGGACTCTGCTTATCCCTCATCTCGCCTAGTCATTTGGAAGTGGTAGTCGTCGTCGTCGTCGTCGTCGTCGTCGTAGAGGTAATGCAGTACATGTTCAGTCCAAGTCGAGTTCAACCAGGGCCACCGCTCACCGGCATGCAGACATGGCCTTGAGTCAAGTGTCTTCGCCTTGCGGGCAACGCAAAACACGCAAGTAACGTAGATGCATAAATAGCACACATACCCGACAGTGAACATTCAAGTTGCGAGATCACAGTCTCTCCAAAATCATCGGCAGCTTCGGGCCTAAACTGTCTGATCCTCTCACCGATGGCGTGATGAGCGCACCGAATCTCCAGACGATTTCCTTCTGCGACAACGAGAAGCGGAACGACCTCACGAGGTGTGACAAGACGACCTCTGCAAGCGTACTCAGTCGCAGACAAAGATCAAAGAGAAGATGACGCACTCATTTCCAGCTCGGCAAATTTGAAACCGCTGATATCCCGCAAAAGACGACGTCTGTTTAGTAACACGGCAATAATCAATAGACACCACCTACATGCAAGCCCGCGCACCACCGGTAAATGTCATACTATTTTCACCCGTTCAGCCTCTGAGATCATTGCAGGATCCGAAGAGTAAGACTACTCACGTGTTAGAATAGACCCCGGGGATGTGTGCCTCTGTCACGCTTTCTGGCAGAGGAGAGAGGAAGCGTTCGGGTTTCCATTCGTCTGCATCCGCGCCCCATATTTCTTTGTCTCTATTGATTGCGGGGCCGTCGATGATGACATCAGTTCCTTGAGGGACCAAGATAGAAGATATCGGGCCGTCAGACGTCTGTATAGGCCGCGACAGCGGAATTACTACGTCCTGTTCGCAACTACGACGGAAACCAGTAAGCGTCACTGAACAGAGGTACGGTTTGCTCGAGGTACGCACGTTCGGCTCACGAAAACGACAGGCGCGAATCTAGATGATGGTCCGTTAGAAGATGCAGTCGTCCGAGCGGGAGCAGACTTACACTCTGAGTGTCTCGTGGCACACGGCCTCGAGATATGGGAGCTCAGACAAGACCTCGAACGTCAAGTCATTGTCGACCGAGGCCGCATGCGCTTGGTTGATCTCGTCCCGCAATCTGTCCTGCACCTCCGGATGCTGAGCGAGTAGGAGAAATATGCGCGACAAGGTGACCGAAGTGGTTTCAGCGCCCGCGAATAAGAATGTCCTGTGAAATCGCGGTCAGAATACCGAGATCAGTCATACAGTACAGGCGATGGTTCGGACGTACCCTATCTGGCCTATGATCTCCTCGTCAGGGAGGCGCGCTTCCTCAGAAGCGTTCTTATTGTCTCTCACTACGTCGGCACGCTCGTCAGCCCTGACTATTAGCGACGAAAGGAGACTTACTGAGAAGACTGATGATATCTTTCCCCTCGCTTAGTTGATGGGCAATCTCTTCGTCGCCCTTCTCCAGCAATGCCTTCTTCTCTTCGAATATTTCTACCGAGCACCGATACATCGTATCCGATATCCTCAGCAAGTTATGCACCCTAGCACTCGGGAGCAGATTTGCGCAGAACCGGAGTAACCGCGGCCACCTTGGAGCGAGATGTACGAGTCTGCGAAAGACCTGGAGGCTCGAAATGGTCGGTCTAGAAGGAGACGTCAGAAGCCGTCTAGCAGGATGGCATGGCAAACTGACACGTATTCCTGCATGGCCGCGGCGAATTCGTGCTCTTCTCCGTGTGGATTGAGGCTGTCAAACGTCTCGCCGAGCCCTCCCTGGGCGATCAATTCCAGCGCAAGGCGGCTAAGCCAGTTGAGAAGTTGAATCTCTTGTGGTCCGTCAGCGGTGAGCTGTCGCAGTACGAGTTCGAGCTAGGAAAGGTGACGCATCCATTTAGGGTGTGAGACTCTGGCGACACGGCGTCTGGAAACTGACCTGGCGCGTCACGCGGTGAAAGAGAGGGGCCAAGGAGCGCATATGCTGTGGCGAGAACACGGGATTTAACAACTTGCGCTGCCTGCGGTGGTGTGCGCCTGTACGTAAAGTCTGATGTTCTCTGAATCATAGACATGTAGTGGATGCTACGGACCTTTGGTGGCGATGAGTGATGGACCCCACAAGAGCCTGTTGCTCCTGAAAGCTCGAGCAGTCAGTTCGGGCTATCTAATGCGAGCTGCAAGACAGACTTACTCCTGAATTCCGGGCGCCAATGGGAACTTGTCTTGTTCTTTGACCAGGATGTGCGCAGCGGCATGAGTGTCAGCTATGACCAGTACAGAAGACTACAGTGGCAACGGGATCAGTATCATTCATCCAGCAAGAGTGGAAGTGTCTGCGTACCCCTAGAAAGCCAGTGATCCGGATAATCCGCCCGTATGTGTCGTTAATATATCTGTGGAATTTCTCCGCGCTGGGATTGAGCATCTGGGACATATTGCCTGTAGCATCGGATATATGAGTACGGCCCCCCAGCTGTCAGAATGCGCCACGCACCGGAAATTAGAGAGATGCTGGGAGGGCCCGGGATCTTCCGCAGGTTGGCCTGTCTGAATCTCTTGCGAACGACGGCGGCGAACACCAGCGCACAAGTCAGGAATGGGATGCTGACAATGGTAGTCCATACGAGTGTGAAGGTCGAGTACCATGAGTGGTATGGCCAGAGTGAGTTATCTGTGAGCATGATGTTGGGCGAAATGAGTCCACGAACGACTGCGTCCCTCGAGCGTCGATCGAAGTGGGGCAACACGTCGCTATGCGCGAACGGAACTGTTCTATATATATACGCCACAACTCCTTCTGTCATATTTCCCAGGCTTGGCGGTCAGTCACTGCATCGAAAGAAGCATCTTGCATTACGTGCAGGATAAAGAACCCTGATAGAGACACAGTAAGCAGCGCTGCGTAGAGGTAGACTCGTATGTATGAACTCAACCGGGTCGTCAAGGGGAGAGAGGGCCGGGATCGGTCTCCAAGAGTCAACATAGAGAGAAACTGGGACAGTATGCTGTGCCACGATGTCAGATGAAACTACAACAAGCGTCTCAGCGCTCGTGCAGGCTGCCGGGTGTCCTACGATAAAAAGACGTATAAGCTCTCCTTGAATAGCCGAAGTCAACATGCAACTTACTCCTTGTAAACTCTTCTGCGTGCAGCCCAACGGTGACTCGCTCCTCGCAAATCCAACGTCATCGACACCGCCATTCAACTACCGCCCCGCCCCTTGTCGCCATGCGTGGCTTGTGACAGCATCAGAGATAGAGGAAGTCGGTATCCGCGTGGGCTGTTCGGCGATTTCTGACTGCACGCGATGTCGCGAGTAGTCGGAGAAGCCAGGACATACCGATGCAATGAAGGGAAGAAGACGGCATGGCGATGGCGAGGTGGGGCGACGGAGAAGACTGTATGAAAGGATAGAGGGCGGGTTTTGGGAATGGAAAGGCAAGACGATATATATCGCCTACTGAAAGACAAAAGCGATACCTTCGATAGTGGAGGCTTTGGATGTAGCGACGGTAATGTCGCCGTCTGGTTTGACACGTTGAAGGCGTCAGATCTGCGTGCAATCACAGAGGAGATTGCGGTAGAGGGAATGACATAGTAGTCGACGGACGAGGCGCCCCGCGAATGACCGGCACCGGAAAGAGAGCTTCATTCAAGGCGTTTCTGAAACTCTTGTACGCATACATGTCGAGGACGTCGTCGTTGCAGGGCAAGAAGAAGCTGGATTCTTCACGCTGGCGGCGCCAGTAAGTACTTACTTGTGCCTACCTGTGCTGAGCTGCAGGTGTGGGAATATGGAAATCTTCTCACGCCATCCACTCAGGTCGCCGCAATATCCCCTGCGGCAAACATCTCGATTCTCTACTTACCATCACACCCATCTACCCTCCCGAGTTCATCCACATCGCTGACAATTTATTCTACTACTTAAATCTGGGCTGGTATGGGTACCCTGATCTCGAAATTCATCCGGGCGCGCGACGCGATGGGCACAAGGGCAAGAATGGGAAAGAGCGATGCAAAACTCAGTTCATTGGTGCGCGTACCGTATCTTCTGTGGTTCCAAGTCTTTGTATGGCAGTTCCAGGACTGGCATTGCCGCCCGGCTCTCTAGAGACAATCTTTCCTTCTTCTGGAACGGATCTGAGTTGCGGGACAGAGGATGGACTGAACTCAGTACGCCGTCCCTCACCGTTCGTTCTGAGCGACGGCGTAATATATATCTCCAGACACCCCCAATTCCTTGGCTATGCACCCATCGACTTGACTCTAACCGGAATGCCCAACCTGAGGCCAACGCCGCAGTCTGCCCGCGTTGCCGTACCTTCCATCTCACGAAGATTCCTCGCTCGCCTTTTCCTATCCTTCGTGTCTTTCTTTCCAGCTTCTTCGCCATCGTATGTGCCGTATGCATGCTGCTACTCGGGCCTTGCGTGCTTTCCCACATTGTTCGGCGGAGAGCGCGTGAAGGCCACCCTCGTGGCCAGCCCTCTCGAACATATACAGTGGGGGAAACATCGAGGCCCAGGACTCAGTGTGCCGCGTTGCCCCGTTTGTGCTTGAGCGTCTATTGTATGCGCGATTGATTTCCTTAGCCTGCCTCGGCAGCTGCGTTAACTGGATGTCTACTTGTGGTCTCCGAGTTAAGTGAAAGCGCTCAGACTTCTTGCACTGATACTCCCCACCTTCTCCCACTGCTTGCCAAATGTATGTCTTGATGATACAGAGTCACACCGTCTTGTACTTAAAACCGACGTCCGACGACGTAGGGCCATACTCTGGCTTTCATGAATGGGCATACGTCCCGTCGAGAACATCCTGGTTATCTTTATTCAGCCATTTGTCGCGGTACGCGGAGTATATCCTCCAAGTCGATGTGTGTGCGAAACTGACTGAATGCCTGTACATGAACCTCCGAAAGGGTTATCTAATCCTGGAGATGACATCGATGTCACTCAAATGCGCTTTAGTAGCTCTGTCGACTGGAGAGCCGCGTCTGACGACGAACCCTCTTACTTTTTTATTTCAACTCAGTTGGAGCCCGATGCATCGTCGACCCGCTGTCTCGCTGTTCGTGCCTGGCTATTTGTGCTGAGTGACGACACAGAAACTAGTGTCCGACGAAGCGGTCTTGCATCGAGCTAGCTAGTCGGTATGCTCGATCGCCTGTTATTCTCATCTCCAGCTCTCCGGGCCTAACGTCAACAGGCACACATACTCCCCTGGATAATGAGGGTGAGGAATAACGCCTTTTCCCCGCCCATCAACTGAACTCAAGTCAGCCCGGCCGTCCCCATGCGCGTAGGGCTTCCTCTGGCACCCTCCCTTCCGACGCGATTTTCGGTTGGACTGGGTCAGGACGCTCCGTTGCGTGCCGTCATGTCGAGCTCGCGCTGGCAGATCGACGCTTGAAGGACGCGATCTCTCTGCTTGTACGGTGCTCGCGGAGTGTTGATAGGGTTTGTGTCCGCCTCATGTCTACCCACCAAAATCTGTGCGAACAGCCTTCATTTATACCTCTCGCTTTCTCAGGAATGGTGACAGGTGCACGATCGAGGCAGATGTGCTTGAGAAGCGAGAGCCGAGCTCGCCTGTCTCTCAAGTCATCAGGTCCTGTCCTACGGTCTCAAAACAACTCCGTCAACCCGCGACCTAGGGTCGAGACCCTGAGGTCACAAAGTGACCACGCCATGCCTGGGGTTGCGACTCTCACTCAAAGATGGCCGCTTTTTGCCATGCTAGAGCGATAGAGTCTGTGCATTCACTATGATGACTATGAGAGGGAGGCTGTTCGGAGATTGACAGAGGAATCTGCGCAGGGCTTGGATCGCCCGAAGATCATCCCTCAACAAGCTTAACTCGAAAAACTTCGTTTCCCGAGGCAGGGCTACTGGCAGGGCTAATTGAGTTCAGGGAGAGAAGCACCACGATGCCGTCCGTGTTGCTGTCACTCGGTACGCATTGCTTTTAAGCCTAGCAGCCCTTTGCCTCAATACGCAGCACCTCGGGCCCTCCTAAAGATGTTCAAGATGTGCTCGGTCGTCCTCCTTACGTTTGTCGTAGTACGCTCGGCTTACGCTGTCGTCCCTCACACCCACAAAATTGTCGAGAGCGTCGTGGCTCCAAGCGAGTGGATTAACGTTGGTTCTGCTCCCGCCGACCACATTATTCCCCTCCGCATCGCGTTGCCCCAGGCCAACTTCGCCGCGCTCGAAGAGCATCTCTATGCCGTCAGCGACCCGGCGCACGAGCGCTACGGCGCGCACCTCTCCAAGGCGGAGGTTGAGGCGCTCGTCGCGCCGCACCCCGACAGCGTCAGCGCCGTCGACACATGGCTCTCAGAGCACGGCATCCTGAACAGTGCGTGCACGCGCTCTCCCGCGGGCGATTAGTTGTCGGTGAGCGTGCCGGTGGCGGTGGCAGAGCGCATGCTTGACACGGTGCGTGCAGGACATATAGATACATATGATCGTGCTCACCTAATACAACTGCCTGGCAGACTTTCAAAATATTCAAGCACAAAAAACATGGTGACGAGATCGTGCGCACGACGCGCTACAGCTTGCCACCCCACTTACATCCGCATGTCGAGCTGGTGCAGCCGACCACGCTTTTCAGCCGCGTCAGGCGCCGCCGCGAGGCCGTTCACTCCGTCGTGCAGGCATACCCTCGTGACGTCCGGTCCGCGGGGACCATCACAGTGACGCGGTCCGATGGTAGCACAATGACTGTCGATGCCAGCTGCAACGCGACCGTCACCATCGCGTGCCTCAGGCAGCTGCTCAATATCGGCGATTACCGTGCGTCCGGGACGAATGGGAACCAGATCGGCGTGGCTGGATATTCTGAAGAGTACGCAAACTACGAGGACCAACAGATATTCTATAGGGACCAACTCCCAGAAGCAGTGAACTCATCGTTCACGTATACTCTTGTCAACGGTTCGCATCTATTCCTATACTACGGGATCAGTATTCAAACTATGCTCTATGTAGGAGGAAAGAACGACCAGAACTTTAATTCGGATGAATACCAGGATGATCCAGACATGCAGACAGTCCTGGGGCTGGTATTCCCCTCCCCGGGGACATTCTACTCCACCGGCGGCAAGGGGCCCTGGATCGAGGACAGTGATACTCCTGCAGACACTGTCGCAGCTTACGGTGCGGTAAGTGGCCAATCCGCGGCATCATCCTTCGGCACCATATGAAATTTTGAGCTGTAGTGGCTTGATTTTGTACTGGCGCAAGAAAAGCTCCCTCAGACCATCTCTACCGGTTACGAATCACATGAACAGACTAGTAAGTCGTTTAGTCATTGGGCTGTCCTTTCATTCACATAAAGTGCTACTATATAGTCCCTGAAGCCTACGCGAGGCGTGTATGCGCCGGCTTTGCGCAGCTCGGTACGTTTTGTGTTCGCACTGTTTCAACCTTGTCCTGATATCATCGCACACCAGGTGCACGCGGCACTTCGCTTCTTGTGATGAGTGGCAACGGGGGTGTTGGTGACGCTAACGGCGATCCGCGAACTCAAAGTTGTTGGACGAACGACGGACGCCACAAGAGACAATTTCTGCCCGCCTTCCCTGCTAGCTGCCCTTTGTGTGTGATTTCTCATCCACTCTTGTAGTCTGTTGAGAACAAATCCTTTTTCTAGCGTCACTACAGTGGGTTCCACGATGTACGTTCCCGAGGTAGCCACGGAATTCTCGGGCGGAGGGTTTAGCAACTACGTGAGTTATGCTACTCCACATTCTTACGTGGTTCCTGGCCATGGAGGCTGATCGGCCCCGATGCCACCAGTGGAACCGCCCGTCATACCAGAACAATGCCGTCGCTGAGTACCTTACGAAGCAGCTTCGAGGCACGTATGCCGGTCTATACAATCCGTACGCCACCCATCTTTGTATCTCCCAGCTACTTACTGACACAAATGGCGGAGGCAGCAACGGCCGGGTGAGTCCTCGCTCTGTATGTTCGTGTATACCTGAAAGAGGCTGACACGGCACCCACAGGCCTACCCTGACGTGGCCGCGCAGTCGATCAATTTCCGCATCGCCATATACGGGGAGCTCACGGCTGCCGGTGGAGGACAGCAGGCAACGGCCGCGTTCGCAGGGCTTGTTTCTCTCTTAAACAACGCACGGATCGAGCATGGCAAGCCGCCCCTGGGATTCCTTAACCCGTTCCTGTACTCGTCGGGCCTCACTGCACTCAACGACATCACCTCCGGGAGCGCGCAGGGCTGCGGGACGCCAGGGTTCAGTGTGAGTGCACGTTCTTTGCACTCTCAAGAGTTTGAGAACTGAAATGGTCGGGCTTTGTGCGCAGGCGACAGCGGGATGGGATCCGATTACGGGGCTCGGGACGCCAGATTTCTCAAAGCTGAAGGATTTAGTGCTGGCATTGTGATGCAGGCGATCTACAGAGGTGCTTCAGTGAGCAGCGACGGCGTGTTAGATTACTATCCTGGACCATGAAAGCATGCTATATGTGCACCACGCATTTATCTTTCAACGATATGGCGTACACATTCCACTCCGGGTGTAGTGACTAACATAAGTGGAATTAACATGTTGACCTAGTTGAGAGTGACCGGTGACCATTCAGATTAACGATTGTTAGCATCCAATCGACTTTTTTATCTGCTGGAGACGTTGTTTTCATGCGCTCGAAGGGGAGAATCTGTGCGCAAGCCAAATTGAAACAGTGCGTGCCCGACTCGTCGACATCACGTGGTCGCGCGGCAGGGAGACTTGGCTCGGGTTCAACTTCAACTTTCAATCTCTCATTCACTCTCTCTATCATCTCGCATCAACGACATGTATAATCTGCTAGCATCCGGTGCAAGCTGGGGTTTCGGCAATGCGTCGACATCTTTACGCCACGTGGAGCTTCGTCAGCCATCGATCAGTTGAAAGTCGGGCTCGCTGGCACCTCTTTTTTTCTTCCTGACTTCGAGCTTCCTCAGAACAGCAACTGGACCCATCCTACTTGTATCCGACGTCGCTGAATCAATTATAACACGTTGAGTTTCCTAGGAGTGTCCCCAATATGTCTGGTATCCTGGTATTGATGTCCGTCCATCACTCTTTCCTCAGGCTTACCCTACTTCCAAAAATTGGCTCTGCTCGATCGACCAGTCTCTTTCGCCTGGTGATGCTCGAGGCTGGGCGGTTACTTAATGCTATCAAAGATAGGTACAGCCTTCTCTATCGAGACAATCCCCGGCTGCTGTTCTGAAAAAGAAGATTTCTGGAACAGAAGACCGCTTGGGCTGAGGACATCGTCCGTAATTTCTCTCGTTATTCTTCTCAAGTAACGGCAAGCTCATATGTGTCCGATCATTTGTATCGACGTGGACGCAAGTCAGCACCGCACCCTGGGCGCATTTTGCGCTTTTTTCCTTCATGCCCTCCGTCTGATGTGTCCCTTGGTTCAATCAATCCCTCTCTCACAATTCTTTCTGTCTCATATTCCGTCATTCAACCACAGATCTGGGCTCAAGCGCCGGCTATACACATCTCTAGATGGAGTGTACAAGCGTTGTCTTGGCATGCGCTTCTCCCTGACATACGTTGTTTATCTCTGCAGAGTCGAGACGGTGCGAGAGCAGGCGCTTCGAGCACAATTACACTGCTTGTACGACTCGGACGTGCATTCTTCACTTTTACGCTACTGACATAAGCATTATTTGCGTGTCCTCGTCTTATGTAGGTAACGGCGGCCGGCTCATAACCAGGATGGAAAGGAGGCAAGCGAGCACCGAGTTACCCGAGTGTCAAATTCCGTTGCAGAGGTAGGACTGCTCCCGTCTCTATTCTATGGCAGAATAACTCCGTCAACCCGCGACCTAGGGTCTGGACCCTGATGTCAGTAAATGACTAGGTCATGGCCTGGGTACGCGACCCTACGTGAAGGATCACCTCCATTCCATTCACAGGCAATACCTCCCGTGCGTCTGCTGTGCTCACTGCGAGTACGAGACTGGCAGGAAATTCGGTCAGGGCTCGAGTCGTCGAGCAGATGATGCAGGGACAGGCGCTCGACAGCGTTCGTGACCTCGAGGAAAGCAGGGACGCTATCAGGGAGAAGGGCGCCACAATGCCGTCCAGTTTGATATTATTTGGTTCGCAGCACTTTATAACCTGGTAGCGCGTAGTCTCAAGTCACGCCACCGCAGTACTTCCATAGGATGTCCAGAATGTGGCCACTTCTCCTTCCCTTTGCTCTAGCAGGTTCGGCTTACTCCACAATCCTTCATGCTCACACATTAGTAGAGAGCATCGTGTCCCCGGACGGTTGGGTCAACCTAGGCGCTGCTCCAGCTGGCCACATCATTCCCCTCCGCATCGCGTTGCCCCAGGCCAACTTCTCCGCGCTCGAAGAGCATCTGTACGCAGTCAGCGACCCAGCTCACAAGCGCTACGGCGCACACCTCTCCAAGGCGGAGGTTGAGGCGCTCGTCGCGCCGCACCCCGACAGCGTCAGCGCCGTCGACACATGGCTCTCAGAGCACGGCATCCCGAACAGTGCGTGCACACGCTCTCCCGCGGGCGACTGGGTGTCGGTGCGTGTGCCGGTGGCGCTCGCGGAGAGTATGCTCAACACGGTGCGTGCTTGCTTCTTTGCAAAGGATCGCGCTGACTTGTTGCTTTTGTTATCCAGACTTTCTACAAATGGAAGCACGTGGAGGACGATGTAGAGCTCGTGCGGACCACAAAGTACAGCTTACCAGAACACCTCCACGCTCATATCGAACTCGTACAGCCGACGACGCTCTTCGGCCGCAAAAAGGGACAGCCCGCGATGGTCAGGTCCGTCGGCGCCCCTCAGACACGCGCACACGCCCTGCGGTCGAGAGGGACCATCACTGTGACGCGGTCCGATGGGAGCACGTTGACGGTCGATGCCAGCTGCAATGTGACAGTGACGATCGCGTGCCTCAGGCAGCTGCTCAATATCGGTGATTACCGCGCGTCCGGGACGAATGGCAACCGGATCGCCGTGGCTGGCTATCTTGAAGAGTACGCAAACTACGAGGACCAACAAATATTCTACAAGGACCAGCTCCCAGAAGCAGTGAACTCGTCGTTCACGTATACTCTTGTCAACGGTTAGGACTTGTCGCCACTCTACGTGACTTGCATTTGATGCCTGCTCTCCGTAGGAGGAAGAAACGACCAGAACTTCAGTTCGGATACGTATCAGGATAACACAAATATGCAGACTGTACTGGGACTGGTATTCCCCGCCACAGGGACATATTACTCCACGGGTGGACGGGGGCCTTGGATCGAGGACAGCGATACTGATGCGGACACCGTACCGCCGTACGGTGCAGTAAGTGTTCTACTCCCGGTGTCCCTTCAATTGTATATAAGTATTGAACTGCAGTGGCTCGATTTCGTCTTGGCACAAGAAACGCTGCCTCAGACTATTATGACTGCTTACCAATCAGATGAGCAGACTAGTAAGGCATCCAGTGCTTGAGCTGTCCTTTTACTTACATCAATTTGTTGCTGTACAGTCCCCGAATCCTACGCAAAGCGCGTATGTGCAGGCTTTGCGCAGCTCGGTATCGCTTTCCGTGCCACTGTTTCAGGCGTGTCCTAATGCTATCACACCCAAGGCGCGCGTGGAATTTCACTTCTTGTCATGAGTGGAAATGGAGGTGTCGGCGATGCTAATCCTGACCCGAGAACCCAGAGGTGCTGGACCAACGATGGACGTCACAAGAAACGGTTTCTCCCCGCCTTCCCTGCTAGCTGTCCTTTGTATGTGACTCCCTCAGCCATTATGTACGCTGCTGAGACAAACGTTTCTTAGCGTCACCACTGTGGGTGCCACAATGCATATTCCCGAAGTACCGACGGACGTCTCAGGTGGAGGTTTTAGCGAATATGTGAGTACTCACGCACCTCCTCCGCTCTATGGTTGCCAACCCCGATGAGACCAGTGGAGCCGCCCATCATACCAGGACGACGTAGTCTCTGAGTATCTTACGAGGCAACTGCGCGGGACGTACGCAGGTTTATACAACCCGTCAGTCTTCCATCTTCGTTGCTCCCTCCCACTTGCTGACACAACGATGGATACAGAAACGGCCGGGTCAGCTCTCTCTGCTCTTCCACCGTGACACACCTTTGAAGTCTGACATTTCACGAGTAGGCCATCCCGGACGTCTCCGCCCAGGCTTACAATTTCCGCATCGCCGAATGGGGGCACCTCGGGATGCACGGCGGGGGACAGGAGTCCACGGCCGCGTTTGCAGGGCTCGTGTCTCTCCTCAATGACGCGAGAATTGAGGGCGGAAAGCCGCCCCTGGGCTTCCTCAACCCGTTCCTGTATTCTGCAGGCACCGCTGCGTTCAACGACATCACGTCCGGGAATGCACCGGGGTGCGGGACACAAGGGTTCAACGTAAGTCCATACTCGCTGTGGATGAAACAATACAAATCTTGACTGCGCAGGCGACGGTGGGATGGGATCCAATTACGGGACTGGGGACGCCGGATTTTGGCAAGTTGAAGGATCTCGCGCTGGCGCTCTGATGAGGGCGTTCTGCAGAGGCGCTCCATGGAACGGCAACGGTCGCGCGGGTTTGTGACAATTCGGAACGCGAATTCGTGGTATAAGTGTGCACCGGAGACAGTTTTACAAATGTGAGAATACGCATCTATGTTTACAGAATGGCGTACGACAAGGCTTAGAGCACACATTCTACTCAGGACGTATGATCTACCATGAGATGGAGCAGAATCCGTTGATGTCTCTGTCAGAGGTAGACGGACTCGCAAGAGTCAATCGCCCTATGTTCTCGAAGCTGCTTCATACGGAAATTGTACAGGGAAATTTGCGGGGTAAGCAGGATATATTGCACTGGAAAAAGTCGGGCAGGCTCTTGTGTTGGAACGCAGAGCCTGATCAAAGAGCCTGGGGTCCTGTAGGCCCGACCCCGACCCGGACCGGCGGACCGAAACGGACCTGTGTCAGGGCTAGCTGGCGTCTCTCTTCCTCCCCTCATCTCAAGCTCGCTGTGAAACCCGCTGCTGGACTCCACCTGTATCTGTCGTCGCCGGCCCTCTGACGAACACGCGTAGCTTTTCGAGGTCAATTCCTGCCGTTTACAGCGAATCTCTCTTCCCGCCATCGCCGTCGTCCTGGCTTGTCTCGACTCTCGAGATCTCTGCCATCCGGGTATCAAAGTCCGTCTATCGAATATTTCTTACACTCTCTCGGAGACCTGCTACCATGATCCTCTACCACGTTCGACGCCGAGCATCCACTCAGGCCTATCACAGATGACCCGTTACCTCCAAACGCACATCGCTCGGGCTGTTCTGCCCCACGTGCCATCTTCTTGGTTGTGTAGCTGTAGATGCTATGGGCTTAGGAC